>APFE030715002.1:0-15114 GCA_000404065.3 Pinus taeda
GCTCTCATCTTTTTGTATAAATAGGAGATCTCTCTCCTTCATTTGTTAGTCTCTTTGAAGTCTTTTAAGTCTTTTTAGTCCCTAGTTCTTAAGATTGTAGTTCTTCCCTGATGGCTTTTGAAAGCTTTGGAGAACTTTGTTGTACTTTGTACTTTTGAAGAATTTGAATAAAGCTTTGATGTTCTCAACATGGAAGGAGATGTGGAGTAGATGTCATGGAGAACATTAGAATGTAAGGTAGAGTAGATTTCATTTTGTAAATATTGCTTTGATCTGATTTGATTACTTTCAAGTTTGATAGATTAGATTTTTCATTCATGCAATTTTGATTCATGCAAGTGTGTTCAATTTTGCTTTGATTTCATAGGTGGCAGAGGGCCCCTGCCTTGTATAGTTGTCATTTAATTTTGCATTTAATTTTGTTATGCTTATGTATATTAGCTGTACATAAATTGCTTTCAAGATTGATTGTAGATTAGTGATGCACATAGCCTTTTAATGACTAATGACATGATAGAATCATCTTGTCCTTTTGCTGAAGCAGCAAGGATACTGGGTCTCATAGTCACTAGCTCATTGTTTGGTTATTGTATTTTATTTTGATTGAACTAATGACATGATAGAATCATCTTGTCCTTTTGCTGAAGCAACAAGGATACTGGATCTCATAGTCATTAGCTCATTGTTCGGTTATTGCATTTTATTTTGATTGAACTAGTTGTATATTTACACTTTTGTTTAAATACTAACTCCGTCAATAACATGTTTTAAGTTCTTTTGAAGTGCTAAGTTTTGGAAGTTACCATTAGGGACATAGGCCTTGTCTTGAAATCTTTATCCATACTTGTCCTTTGAAAGTATTCTTAAGACCTTAGAATAGGATTTCCATTTGCATTAAACACTTTAGAAAACCAACAAGAACAAAACCCCAAAAACAACATAAACTATAAAACAACGAAGTAAGAGAAAGGTTAACTAAGCACATATAGTGCACCACACTTCATCAGTTTATGATACCCGGATTTGATAATTTATGTAGAGCAATTTAAGACGTTAAATTGACTAGACATTTGGCGCCGTTGCCGGGGAAGTGTAATTGGAGACCTTATTTATTTACATCGAAAAAAAGGTTAATAATTCTTGAGTATGCTCTCCTCTTGCACTTTGTGTGATCTGGAGGATCAGAAAAAGAATTATTATGTAAAAAAAAAAAAAGGAGACAAAATAAACTTCAACATTTCAATTGATTCCAATAAAAAAAAAAAAATGATGAAAAAAATGAAACTCAACTACTTTGATAGGTTCAAATTTACCAAAATTGTCTGGTTATGCTTTGTAGTGGTCTTCAAAACACTGTATCCTGTTTTAATAAGGTTTTGCAACTTAGCTGTGGAAACTGCCCTAATTTCACAGCTAGCTGAGAATTCCGCAGTTGTTTTGTCAAACACCATGCTACAAGCATTCAATGAAAAAACCAACCACATGGGCATCTTCAGAATTGTCCCGACATGGATCTTATCCTAGTCACCCAGCTCAGATAGATGAAAAACCAGCCTAAGACCTCAATCAAAGTCATGTTTTTAGCATGTTTTTCTTGAAGTATTTGCTGCCTGAAATTGAAAATTATTAATTCTTTTTATAAAATTTTACAATTTCAGAGAAGAAAAAAAAAAGAAAAACAATCTATGGTTATCCTCAATCTTATCTTTCATTGTGGCCTTAATAAATAAAAAAAAATCTGCAAAATCCTTCTCTAGTTGTCTGCCTAACATTTGTAATCAACGGTAGAAGGTCAATGTTCATGGAAATATTAAACACTCATCTATATTCCATCCATTGCTAGAGTACCATTAGCATTGTTACAGCTACTATTTCTTATGTCAATCATTCCTTCCATCCCTTAGTCCAGCTGGAGCATCCCTACTGAGATCATACCTATATGGAGATGTCTGCCAAACATTTGTGAGAAAATCAGTGGCCTTCCTTGTATACCACTTAGTTTGTAGGTACTTATGGTGTAGGACTTTTGCAAAAAAAAAAAAAAAAATGTGAATGAAAAAAAAAAAGACTCTAAAAGCCAAGCTGTTGTTCATTTCCATGGTATTATTGATACATATCCAGAAACATGGAAGATCTTACAGCTATTGCGTTAGAGGAAAATCTTCAATGGCGTCTTTCTAAAAGTGAACAAAACAACTGTGAATATGTTGCAAAAGGAGTGAAACATATGTGCTTTATGACTATCCCAAACTGAAGAAAATTAGAGCGCTAATTTACATGAATAGAAAGATAAATACGCAGAGGATTCCCCTGACAGACAACACTGTTATTGAACAGGTTTTGGGGTCAGTTTAGAATCACTTGTACTAAAAGCTAAGTGAAGTTTCCAGCTACTCTAGACTGATTAGGATTATGTGCATTCCAAAATACATTGCCCAGTGCTTCATCCCTATTATCATACCTATGTAATACACTTGACAGTAAAACTCGGAAAAATGCGTAAACAGCAGAAAAAAGTCAAATTTAAAACGCTCGATTTGCCAAAAAAAAGATGAATTTCAAGAAAATAAAACATGGGTTTTTTTTCCAGTTGGGTCAATTAGATAACCCAGAAACTGTTTGAAGAAATTTGTGGCGGTCTGGGAGAAATCTTTGGTTCTTTGGAGCCCATTTTTTACTACCGTGTGAAAAAAAAACAGAATTTTCAATAAAATGAGCGGACAGTGATTTAATTCGGCTCTGTGCTGGCACCTACTCTACCTCTACCATGTATTCTACCCTTATGCCACCCGTTTGCAAATCATTAATACCTGTTTAACAACAGTTTGAATTGAACACGACACTGTCTAACTCCATTACATACGGCTCTTCACAGCAATGACGTGTCCATAAAACTCCGCCAAGCAAGAGGGAAGTTTGTCGGTTGGTTCCATCAATGGTAGATAACAATAGTAAATGATTTCAAGAATTTAAATGCATGGAAGTTGTAGATTATGTAGAATTTAGGAATGTTGATATGGTGATAGAGGTTGTAAGAGAGAAAATTTCCATTGAAGCGAGAAATATTTATTGACCTGGAAAAGATTTGTCCGGCACACTGCATCTTAGCCTCTAATACGTCCACGATTGATCTCAATCCCATTAGTGCAAAAAAATATGTTCAAGACCGTATAGTAGGGGCACATTTTCTTTTCAGTCCTGCACATGTGATGCCACTCCTTGAAATTGTTTGAATAGAGAAAACTTCACCACAGATTATTGTTGACCTTATAAATGTTGGAAAGAATATAAAGAAAGTCCCTATAGTGGTGGGAAATTGCATTGGCTTTGTTGTCAATCAAATGTTCTTTCCATACACTCAATCAGCTCATATGTTGGCAATTCTTGGTGTAGATATTTATAGAATAGACAAGGTCATCACAAGTTTTGGAATGATTGCAAGATCTTGTTGGATATGAAGTATCTATTAAGGTTGGACAACAATTTGTTACAGCCTTCACTCCTCCACATTTTTTTTCTCTTCCATGCACACAACCACTCCATTTCACAGTACTTTCTACACTCTGTTTTCATTACCTGCGGAAACAAGCCACTTTCCGCAGCTGGCTCAACTTTCCGCAGTTGTTTTGTTAAACTCTAGGTTGCAGGTGTCATCAAGCAAAACAAGCCACATGGGTAGCTGGGGGAATGTTGTTACATGGATGGTGTCATATTCATTTGATCAAATTTAATGAAGAAGACCCTGGTCAAAAGGAAGTTAAATTGTGTGTTATCACTAAGTCGCCACGCTGAGTCGCTGCATGTCAAAAAAAAAAAAAAAAAATTGAATCAATGAAATGAATAAGTTATTTGCTCATTTTTCTGAAGGTATTGATTAATTTTGGATTGATGATGAAAAATGAATGGCTAACTTTGTATCCAATATTTTTAGCTACAGAACCGTGCACATTCCGCAGCTGAAGTCTAATTCCGTAGCCAGAAAAACCTCATTGTTCAAATCAGCCTATCTCTCTCATACAAAATCAGATTTTGATGATTTAACTATCATTGGAAAGATCTCAACAAGATCTATACAATGAGAAATATATCATTAAAGTTTGAAATGGCAAATAATGAAATAAATTGCTGAAAAGAAGCAACATTCAACTTGGGCACCAATTTCAGAGCAGGTATAAATTCTTTTGATTTTTCTTTTGAGAACTTGTTTCATTAATACAAATTCTTAGTTTTGTGTGTAAATATCATAACTAGAGAGATTGATCACCTCTCTCCTTTGATAATCTTACATTCCATTGCAGAAGAAGTATTATTTTTTTTTGCAGGTTCTAGAAGGAAGGACAAATGACTACAAGATAACGGTGTTTCTCTAAAAGACCAATTTGTTTCATAAGAGGATGATCAATAATAAAGAGGAAATATGTTGATGCAAAAATCAGATCCAAACACTTGAAAAACTTTCAGATACTATTGTCTCCATCACATGCACCCATCACATCCATACCTCATAATAAACCATTCATCTCATTTTCCTCCATATTATCCATTTACATTCACATACACTTTCCATCTCTTTTTGTCTATTCATAACCCACAAATAAAAGCAAGAGGCTCATTCACATGCTTATTTCCCATTGCCGTTTCTGCTCTCCATTGCCATCTTCCATTTTCATCTTTCATTTCCTGCCATTTTCATTTCGCAAATAATCCATGCTTCAATGCAAATTATTGAGTCCATAGTCCTTTGAGTCTAAGTTCTTTGGAAAAACACCTTGAGGCTTGCATGCCTTAATGGCAAGTCCTCATGCTGACAAGCAATGGGAATACATTAATGTCCCTTGTTCGTCAGATCTTCTAGGTGACTCGACATTGGCAAATTCATTCGTACCTAGCAAGATGTGTTTGGGCATCTTGACTCTCATTGTCATCAATGGTGAGAGTTCTCGTGTTGACTAGTGGCATCCATTAATGGCCACTAAGCCAACAATTTCCTACTATGTTCAACATCTTTTCACATAGTAGGAATTGTGCCAACGAGTTTTGAAGACATGAAGACTATTATTTTCAGCATTTTGGAGCAGATTTAGCAAGTTTTAGCAGAAGCAATAAAAAGTCATATTATCTCTTTATCCATGATTCCTCTTGTTCAACCACTTGAAGAAGAATATGAACAAAATTTTCCAGCCACCACACATACATCTCATCCATTCCAAAGGGTAAGTGAAGGTACACCATTTTCTAACTTTTGACCATAGAATTCCATAAAAAGTTAGAATGATAATTGTTGGAAAAACATTTCTCTTCCTCATTTCATAAAATTGCCAATACCATTAGTTGGGGAGAATACATTCATCTTCATATTGTGCCATGTCTATATTATATTCAGGAGCCTACATACTTCCAACATATATCAATTATTACATTGCTATTATGAGCATACAATGGCTTTTGAAAAAGTGCTTAAAGGATAAATTGGATACAAAAAAAAAAATCATGGTTGTCACACAAGAACCAACCATCATGCAATCCAATAAAGATATACTTTGCAACAATAATCAAAATATCATTATGCAAAGTTCAAAGATCAAAATAAAAGACAACAACAACAAAATGGTTGTAACACAAGAACCAACCATGTTGTAATTCAAGTAAAACACTTTGCAAAAATATGAAGTTATCAAATGATATCATGTAAAGTTAAGCCAAAGCTCAAAGATCAAAAGAGTTAATGTAATATATATTGCATGAGGACATGCAATAGCTTCAGTTGGGGGGTATGTTGAGTCTTGAAAATGTCATTCATTTCCATTGCACTTTCACTATGATGTCCATTATATCACCTCCATTTCACCTCCATTTCACTACTATGTCACCACATTCATCCCACTTTCATTATCATTGGGCCACATTTATGTTTTTCCAATCTTATTAATTCTAAGTCTTTTAAGTGAATTTGTGGTTAAAAATTAGAAAATAATATA
This sequence comes from Pinus taeda, assembly GCA_000404065.3. Lineage (NCBI taxonomy): Eukaryota > Viridiplantae > Streptophyta > Pinopsida > Pinales > Pinaceae > Pinus > Pinus taeda. The sequence continues at coordinate 5,979 of APFE030715002.1, forward strand.
CATATGCTTATACCTAACAAATGGGTTGAGATTGTTGACATGTGTAGGTTGAAAAGAGGCTTCTAGAAGACCCTTATGTGGCACTCTAAAGCCAAATTCGAATTTGAGTGGAAAGAATCATGGGATCATGAGGATATGTGTCACATCTCCTAATTGTATTGTAACTCTAAGAAGACATGTGTCTTATCAGTTCCTATTTTGATTAGGACTCTAGAGGTAGAGGGAGAGATTCATGGACTCTCATTAATGAGATGGCTTCTCATCTTTTTGTATAAATAGGAGATCTCTCTCCTTCATTTGTTATCTTAGCTTATGAGAGTTAGTTCTTTAGCTTGAAGTTTGTAGTTTTTCCTTGATGGCTTTTGAAAGCTTTGGAGAGCTTTGTTGCACTTTGTAATTTTGAAGAATTGAATAAAGCTTTGATGTTCTCAACATGGAAGGAGATGTGAACTAGATGTCATGGAGCATATTAGAATGTAAGGTAGAGTAGATTTCACTTTGTAAATATTTGCTTTGATTTCATTATGTCATTTGATTGCTTTCAAGTTTGATAGATCAGATTTTTCATTCATGCAATTTTAATTCATGCAAGTGTGTTCAACCGGTTGATTGTAGATTAGTGATAATTATTGGCATATTTTCATCTTTTTTATAACTATTGGCATATGAGATCATCTTGTCCTTCCTGCTAACTTTCATTTTCTGAAGTTTAATTTCAGCACTGTCTTTTCCAAGTTGTGATTTGCTTATTTATTTTTCTGTTATTTAGATATCATACTGCTCACCAGTTTATGGTTTCTTTCTATAGTCAAGTGACTCTATTAGCAAGAAATCATAATATTACTAACTGTAGTTTGATTTAGTTATCATATTGCTTAAACTTATTCATGGTTACTTCCCACAAGGTAGATTGAGCTGAAGGGTAAAGGACCAGAAGAGTTCAAGTAGTGTGACTAGTTTCTTTTGTGCAATTTAATTTCTTGCCATTTAGTTATCATATTGCTTAAACTTATTCATGGTTGCTTCCCACAAGGTAGATTGAGCTGAAGGGTAAAGGACCAGAAGATTTCAAGTAGTGTGACTAGTTTCTTTTATGCAATTTAATTTCTTGCCATTTAGATATCATACTGCTTGACTTGTTCATGATTGCTTCCCACAAGGTAGATTGAGCTGAAGGGTAAAGGATCTGAAGAGTTTAAGTAGTGTGAATTAGTTGCTTTGCTTTTAGTTTGAGTTGCTTTTAGTTTTTACTTTCTTTTCATTCAGCAGCAAGGATAATGGGCCATTTTCTTTAGTTCACTATTTGATGCATTTACTTCCTCTTAAGAATTGATTTCAGTTTAGTTGTTTTAAAGATTTCTGTTTGAGCACTTTCAAGTTTGAGAAAATCACTGTAGAAACCATCACCATCTATACTCCATACTTCACTTTCATCCTCGCCATCACACATTAGGGAAAGATAAATCTAAAAACAAACTAAAAAAACTCAAAAATGACAAAATACTAAGGAAATGGTTATCTAGTACATATAGTACACTTCACTTCGTCAGTTTACGAACCCCGGATTGACATTTTAATTAGCAATTTAGATCACACTAAATTGACCAAATAAGGATGATCTAAGATTTTTTCAGAGCTGAGATGAGCGATCACCTGTTTCTTTTGGTTGTGGGGTGTTGCATCCAATTGACTGAAATGACTGGCTGTACAATGTGACTTATTCCCATCCAAGGAGGATGGGAAATTAGGGGATTGATTTTTCATGAATATTTTGTAGATATTTTACCTTCCTGACCCCCCTATTCATTGCTTTGTTGGTAAGGGAATCTGCCTCTTGATTATGGACTCTCAGGACATGTTTATATTTGATATTTCCAACTGTTTGGTGTTCTCTAAAATCCTTTGTTTGATTCTATTAAGAGCCTAATTTTTAAATTCTCCCCCTATTTCCATAGCTGCAATGATTATTTTTGAGTCGCCAATTACTACTGGGTCTTTGGCTTGGAGTTTATTGAGGATACATGTGCCAAGAAACAAACTGTATGCCTCCGCTTTATTGTTTGACATGTTTCCAAGCCTCCATTCATAAGAGGAGATGACTTCTCCTTCATGATCATGAATAATTCCCTTAGCTCCTACTCTGCCAAGATTGTTTTAGAGGCCCCATCAAATCTGAGAGTGTATTTCTTTTGGTTTTGGATCCACTTTTCAATTTCCATTTGGTTTCCCCTAAGCTTCCAGCTTTTGTTTCTTCCCCCTCTCTTTACTGACAAATGCTTCTTCACCGAACACACCAAAGGGATTTTGTTATACCATTTCTTTTCTTCTTTTTTCCAGTTGTTTTGATCAACACTAAACACTGAATTAGCACTAATCATCTCTACCACTAACCCCCATGTTTTTGCAAGAATGAGTCCCGGGTTAGGCTTTTGACTTTTCAATATACAACTGTTTCTAGAGAGCCATATTTGCCTGCAGAGAGCAGATGGGAGACATTTCCAAATGCAAACAATGGCAGATTTGTTGTGCTTTTTATATGGGTAGGATTTCTCCCAATTCTTGTTTAGGGTTGTGAGCTAGTCAAAAATATTAGCGGACATCTCCAAGGGGCTTATAATTTGTTGCCAATAGTGCCTTGCAATGGCACAATCTAAGAAGAGGTGATGACTGCTTTCCTCTTCCCTCCGGCATAAACAACACAAGGAAGACCCTTGTATACATTTTTTCCTAAGGTTTTAAGTAGTGAGGATCTTACCTTTTAAGAGGGTCCAAGAAAAGAATTTTATTTTCGGAAGACACTCGTTCTTCCAATATGTTGTCCTAAGGTTCCAATTTTCAACATTATTGTTAGGTTGGAGGAACTTATATGTAGACTTCACTGTAAATTTTCCTCCACTAGGTTCACAAATGTAGCTATCTTGGATTTTTTTATTTATAGGAGCTACTCCAGCCAGCGTTGTCTTCAAATCAGCCCACTGATTTTTCATACTAGTTGGGAGAGGCAGATCCTTCCGGGCAGTCCAGCTATTTTGCTCCCAGTCAGAGATGTCATAGAGAGAGGTGATACTTTTTGTGTCCATCCAACTTTTCAAGGATCTATACTGCTGGCTTTGAACCAGTGGCGCAGATCCCATTATTCTATCTGTCCATATGGCAGTGTCTTTCCCATTCCCTAGGCTCTTCCAAATGTGGTTTTTGATTTGAGGGATGACCTTTTTAATGAGTTTCCACGCTTGAGTGCATGGTCTTTCTGAGATCAAATCAAAGAGAATCTTTGAATGCCGACCATTGAGGTATTTCTTTAAGAGCACCTCGACCCACCAACTACCTTTCCCAATTAACATATGCTAAACAAGCTTAAAGCCCATGGCTTTATTTGTTAGGCTTGGGATCTTGATTGAAATGCCTCCTTTTTCAAAAGGGAGGGTTACTTGTTCCCAACGAACCAAGTTGAATTTCTTGTTTCCCTCCTTGCCAGAGGAATCCTCTCATGATTAACTCCATTTGTTTATGGATGCTGACAGGAGCCAAGATTATAGCGTACTAATAGATATGAAGAGTTGAGAGAAGAGCTTTTATGAGGATAGTTCTGCCCGCTAGGTTTAACCACATCAGCCCCCAGATTTGGAGTTTCCCTCTCATGTTTTCTATCTATTTATTCCATGTCTCAGACTTGACCCCTTCCTTTGCCAAAGGTAATCCAAGGTAGGAAAAGTGGCTTCGTTTCCATTGAACTAGAATGTCCATAATTTCGGAAATCCTTTGCATTACATTTAATGATACATTCCAAGTATAAATTCTACAATTTTTGTTATTGAGCAGCCCCCCTGAGACAACCAAAAAAGCTTCTAAGATTTTATTGAATCTCTTGGCAATGATACTTGACGCTCCTCCAATTAGGAGGGTCTCATCAGCAAAGAGAGAATGGTTGATTTCTTTTATCCCATGAGCTATGCTAATGCCAGTTATCTCCATTTTTTTCCTTTGTTTTTCAAGATGAATGCTTAATGTTTCCACCATAATGATGTAAAGGAAAGGGGAGAGAGGACAACCTTGTCTCAATCCTCTGGTGCTTTGAAAATAACAGTTGGGCCTTCCATTGATCAGTGGAGCTATCCATGGATTTGATATGCATTCCATTATAATGTTGATGAACTTAATAGATATTCCAAACTTTTGAAGAACTGCCACTAAGAACTGATGATTGACTCTGTCAAATGCATTGGCCATATCTAGCCTGATGACCATGCCTTTTTCATTTCTTTGTATACTGCTATGTATGGCTTCCTGTACAAGTATCATGTTGTCCGCTATCTTCCTTTTAGGGACAAACCCACCTTGGTTCTCTGAAATGAGACTAGGCAAAATATTTTTCAGCCTACTTGCCAAAAGTTTTGCAATAATTTTATAAGATGCATTACATAAAGAAATGAGTCTGAAATGGTCAAAAGAGAGGGGGTTTGGCTCCTTGGGGATGAGTGCCATATGTGAAGTTTTTGTGTTTTCTCCCATCTAGTTTTTTTTAAAAACATTTTTAACCATTCTTACAAAATCTTTCTTTATTATGTACCAATGGGCCTTGTAGAAGGCAATGGTAAAGCCGTCTGGTCAGGAGCTTTATCCAGATGCATGCTCCATGTTGCTTCTCTTATTTCTTCCTCTGTCACCTCCTTCTCCAGCGCACTATTTTGCTGGTCACTGATTTTACTATTTATTTGTTGAAGGAATTTGGCACTGTTCGGTGGATGTTCTTCTGCTGTTAGAATGGATTTGAAGTGTTTGTGAGATGCTTCTTTTATTTCATCCCGCTCCTTTATTTCCTTCCCATCAACTAGAATTCTGTCAATTTGGTTGCCAGCCCTTCTAATCTTGAGATTATTGTGGAAAAGGGACGTATTTTTATCTCCTGCTTTCAACTAGAGACAACTAGATTTTTGTCTGAATTCCTCCTCTTATCTATTCTTCCTGTAAAGTTCCAAAAAAATTTCTTTTTTGTGGGCTTGTTTTTTCTTTTTTGTTTGTTGATTTTCCTTTTCCTGACTCCATTTTTCTAGATTCTTATGCAGCTCCACTTTTTTGTTTTTTCTGCTATAGCATTCTTCGTTTCCCAATTTTTTATTACTGCTCTTAGATTTTTTTAGTTTTGATTCCCAAACAAATTGAGGGGAACCTATAACTTCGAAATCTCAGCTGTCCTTTACAATATTGCTAAAATCCTTCTTTCTTTCCCAATTTTTTTGTATTTAAAAGGGATCGACCCATAATTCTGAAGTCTATCTAAAATCAGAACCACAGGCTTGTGATCAGAGTTGTGGCATGTACAATCTTGCTTTGCACAGATGAGAATCCTGCAACTATACTCTCTTGGATTAATATCCTATCCAATATTTCTTTGATGTTTTGAGTTCTAGCTCTTTTATTGCTCCAAGTAAATTTCCCATTACATGGAGGAATGTCGAGGAGTTTGTGGGCTTCAATAATTTCTTCCAGAGCAGCTCTAGAAGAGTCATTGAAATACTTTCCTCCCATCTTTTCTTCAATGTACCTTATTAAATTTAGGTCGCCTCCTATAACAAACTTGTTTCTTTGGAACTCTTGCACCTCTGGTTTGAAAGAATCGCAACATAGTGCTTTGTCCCTGTAATGATTTGAACTGTAAATATTTAACACAGTAAACTCTTCATTTGTGGTTTTATTTTTGAGATATGTTCTTACCCACCAGTTATTAAGTTTTTGACTAGTGAGTTCCCACTTCGTTTATTCCATATTGTACCAACACCTCCTGAAGCTCCTATGGAGTCTGTCATGGTTCCTTCAAAACTTTTTTGTTTTTCCATTAATTTTTGAAAATTTTGACTGGTCATCTTGGTCTCTTGGATCAAAAAGATATCTCGTTGTTCTTTCCTTATAATATCTTGGGCTGCATTGGATTTTAGAGAGGATCCCAAATCCCTGCTATTCCAAGAGACCAAAATCATTACTTACTTGATTTTTGGTGAGCCCCACTCTTCCCCTTCTGCTTTTCCCTTCTTCCTCTTTATTTAGCCAAAAAAGAATCCATTGGCTGTTGGGTACCTGTGGCCATTTCGTTTGTTGCTATTTCATCTCTAATCTCTTTATTCATCTTCCTCCCTGATTTTTTTGGTTGGTCTGAAGTGTCATTTCCTTTTTTGACTTTGTTTCTTGTAAGGATTCGATCAATGGTGGGAGGAGGGGATGGGAAGTTCTGAATGGGGGAGTGTATGATAGCTAGAGATTTTTCATCAGAAGGAGAATGAGGGGATGAAGGTTCGTCTTCTTCTAAGGCTTCAAAAGGATTTGAAGATGAGGGTAATGGCTGGGCCATGTTGAGGGCAGGAGTGGAAATTGCTGCAGCATTTTCAAGGGGCTGTTTGGGGTTTGGACTTGATTTTTTGTTGTTGGTTTTCTTTCTCTTGACTTGTTCCCGTGTGCCATCATTTTCTTCTATGTTCTCAGCAGTTTCAATTTCTTTTAGTTTGTGACATCTATTAGCAAAATGACTATATTCATGGCATACCTTGCATTTAAACAGGATTTTCTCATAGTCTAGCTGCTGAATATGAGTCCATTGGTCTAGTTTGATCTTTATTGCTTCCTGGAGGCCCTTCCTCAAGTCTACTTCTATGCAGATCCTGGTGTAGGCATGCATATTGTCCTTTGGTTTGGATCTATCAATGTATTTGCCGATAGTATTTCCTATTGCTTTGACTGATTCATCTCCCCAACAATGAGGTGGGAGGTGAGGGAAATGAACCTAGACTAGCATAGCATTTGGGATGTCAATTTCTGGATCGAAATCTGTGGACCATCTATTCAGGTAAAGGCCTCTTGAATCCATAAAATATGGACTGGTTCTGAATATAAGATTTCGATCTTTTTTGGTTTTGAAGAGGAACGTGTAGTATCTCGTGCCACAAAATCTTATTGTTATTTTTCCTTGGATATTGTTGCTCTAGTTGCACTCCACCCACTTCTGAACAGCTCTAGGGAAGGGCCACAATCTAGTGAGTTGACCAACCAATCCTCTTTTAGATAGAGAAATAGTAGCCTTCCTTGCCAGACTTGGAGGTAAAGAAATTTATGGGATATCAGCCAGTTTTTTAACAAATTTGGTTATTGTTGGCTTGATTTTTGGTGCACCATTTTCTGATATTAATGAAGTGAAGGCCACTGCTTGTTCTTCAGGGACTTACAGTAGAGGTGAGTCACACCCTGCCATGAGGGGCAAAGAGAAAAAGGGAAGGCCAGCAACGAAACTCGCACGGGAGGAGAGGCAGAGCCCGAAATTAGGGATGCTAGAAATGTGTCCAAAGGAGCCCAGCAATAGGGGCTGCTAGGCAGGGGGGCTGCAAGAGGCAGCAGAAACAGAGAAGCAGAGCTAGGTAGCCTACGCATGGGAAATGATACTTACTATAAATATTTTTTATATAAAAGATTTTTTATATTAAAAAATAATAAATGGTTTTATTTTATGAAGGAAAGTTTTCAAGAGAAGATATTTTTTTTGAAGGAGAAGCTTTGCAAAGCTTATTAAAGGAAAAAAATTAAGGATTTTTGAAGATAAGTTTTTTTAGAGAAAGCTGGCATTCTAAAATTTCCAACCCCAGTTCCCACCATTTACAGGGAAATATTATGATGTGTGGGCGATTAAGATGGTGACCACGTTGCAGGCACATGATGTTTGGGATTATGTCCAGTTTGGGTTTTCAGGACCTAAGAATGAAGAAAAAGAACAAGCTTATAGTAATATAGAGAGGGAACAATGGAAGAAAGACAAGAAGAAGAATGCATAAGAATTGCATCTTATCTAGTAGGGAGTGGAATGAGCAGTGTTCCAGAAGATTATGATCACGTCTTCAGCAAAATTAGTAGCATGGGATACTTTGGTGAAAAACTATACAGGTATGGCCAAAGTCAATATTATTAAGTTGCAGAATACTAGGATGGATTTTGAAAGTCTGCAGATGAAGGAGACAGAGGACATCTATTCTTTCATGAATCAGGTTATAACTATTGTAAAATAGTTAAAGATATATGGTGAGGAAATTAAATATCAATAAGTGGTTGAGAAGGTCCTCAAATCTCTGTCTACTGAATTTGATGTTGTGGTAGCAGCCATAGAAGAAGCCAAGGATTTGGCATCATTGAAAGTTGATGAACTGATGGGATCACTTCTATCACATGAGGCAACAATAGACATAAATAAGGATTCCACTTTAGAGACCGCTTTCAAAATTCAGGTTTCTATTTCAAGAGACACAGGTCTAGGTAGAAGTAGATTGAGAGGTAGAGGACGAAGCGAAAGATATGGTCGCAAGAGAGATGGAAAAGAAGAGCATGAACATGAAAGTGGAAGCAACTATATTAGCTTCAACAATAATCAAAGAGTTAACAAATCAAAGGTGAGTTGTTATTATTGCAATAAATTTGGTCACTATGCTCATGATTGCAAGAAGAAGATAGTTGATCAAGGGAAACATAGAGCTAATGTCACCATCGAGAGTACTAACTCCATTTTCCTAGCTTTCAATACCATGCATGAACCTTATGATAGTGTGTTGTTGTTACACAGTGGTTACAGTAACCACATGACAGGAAACAAGGATTTGATTGCAAATTTCAATCAATATGTGAAAACAAAGGTAAAGTTGGGGAATGCCAAGACTATGGAAGTAAATGGAAAATGAGTAGTCAACATTCTAACCAAGCAGGGGGAGCCGAAGATAATCTTAGAGGTATATTATGTTCACTACAAGAAAAAGGGACACTGGTGAGGGGCAAAGAATGTCACCATCAGCTCATTGGTGACAGTCAAAAGAGCATTCATCACCAAAGCCTAAACGTCACCAAAGATGGTGTCGCCAAAACTATAGGTGTTATAGTGACATAAAAAGTTTGTCACCAATAATGATTTATAATGATAGATAGTGATCATCACCATTTCATATGAGCAATTGTGATGGATCATAACCTCCATCACCAAAAATTGAATGTCACCAAAAGTGGTGTTGCCAAAAGTATAGGTGTTGTTGTGACATACAAATTATATCACCAATAATTATTTATAATGAAGGATAATGATCGTCACCATTTTATATGAGAAATGGTGATGTAC
>APFE030715018.1:0-12416 GCA_000404065.3 Pinus taeda
GGTCAGTGTTGGAAGATGGATAGTTGAAGCTAGAAAAGATACACACTGGCCAAAATCAGGTAGGCATGTTAACAAAAGTTATAACCAAGGAGAAACTGAGTTCCTGCTCAGTTTCAATTGGTCTTTAAGTATGATGATAAATATGAGAAACATCTAGGTCCAAAGTGGAATTATTCTCCAACAAATGAAGAAGTGGTGGAGTTGTTATAATCAGTCTCCAAGTGGTAGATTACTAGGTCTGAAGCCTTATTATCTTCTTGATTAAGAGGTCTCATCAGTGTTGGACCTTAGTTCCTAAATAGGGCAGAAACATCACCCATATGATAGCTGTGAGGGGGGTCCAAGGGGGAGCGATGACTACTTTTAAAGAGCCCCCCTCCCCCACTCGGTCGGGGTTTAGGGGAAGCACCCCCAAAGCTAAAAATAGATGAAAATTTGCCTTGTAAAATATCGTAATTTTATAGTCAATCTAGGTTTTTCATTAGGTGAATGATCTAATGGTAGAAGTTATATTAATTTATGGTTTTTTCCTATAAGTAAACCATCAGTTTATACGATGGAATTGTATTATAGTTGTCGATGATTATTCTAAGAGAGAGAGAGAGAGAGAGAGGAGGTTGTATGAAAGCGAAGAAGAAATTATAGTAGATCTGTTGTAAGTTGTACCTCTTCATTTTGTTGGATAATATAAAAGTAAATATTGGTTGTTTCTTCATGGACGTAACCCAAACTGGGTGAGGCATGTATATCTATGTATCTCTTATTTTATGTGTTTCTTTATTTGTGTTTCCACAATATTTTATGTGTTCCAATGCTCTGTAATATATATTTTTATAACATGTACATGATTGGTCCATGATCTCAGTGGTGGTTCCCACCAAGACACCTCAACCTAGTCCCTAGACCATGAAAGGATTCAAGCAAGTGCATGGTAAGATGCTTTGGGCTCACTCAACACTGGGAAATAATGGAAACTGAAGCTAGGGCCAAGAACTAATAAAAAGAGCCTAGTACATGCCACCTCGGAGGTGTTACCACAGGAGAAAGTTAAAAGGAACATGTTATGAAAGCTTCAGGATGACAAGGCTCCAAGACATGGTGACATGTATAGAGAAGAGTGTATGGACCAATAAACAAGGCACATTTAGTAGTGGCGTACCCATAGGACATGTCATCTTGAAACATATACCCATACATGTTTATAAAGTCACATCGGGAAGGAAATAAACTTGGGGGCAAAAAAAGGGAAATGACTTGGTTTTGTTTAGTGTAATGACTAATGGCATGGATAAGTATAAAATAAAATAAGCCCTTAGGGCTGAAAACATAGGGAACCAACAGAAGGTTGTATGTAGTGTTAAATTAGCCCTTGGGGCTTGACGTGAAAAGCATCTATGAAGTTATGTTTGACAATGCTATTGGTTAAATCCTTCAGGAGTTTGAGTGGAAAATTCAACAACATCGAGTTTTGTTAAGTGCTTTGAGCCTATTTTGAATGGCTAATGCATGAAACGGGTCGATATATAAAGATTGAATTTTATGCCATATAAAGCTTTTCACTAAATTAATATAAAGAAGGAATGAACAAGGTCATAGCTTAGAATGATGGAATGGATAATTAAGAGATAGATTTAGTAGTTTAATTTAAACTTGGTGATGTTGAAAAATTAGAAAAGCTCTACTAATGCCTCATAAAATTCCATAATTTTAAATTTGAGCAGTTAAGCTCAAATTTTCTCAGAGACACAACAAAGTGGTGTTCAAATAATTAGAGAGAACATTCAAAAGACTTAAGAGAAGTAGGAAAAAGAAAAAAATAAATATTCATGTAACCATAAGTGTAAACATGAATAAAGCTCAAAAATTCCAAAAATATCAGTCCAAATCCTTTATAAGTAGAATTTCAGCAACTAAGATAGGAGGTTGTTGGAGCAACAAGATACATAATGGTAGTATGAATTAGGGGTGAATCAAAGATCAATTTTGGTGTCTGAAAGGTGTTTGATATGGCAAAGAATGAATTGGAGTTTTCATGTTTTCAACAAAGATGTTTTTCTATGGTGAAAATAGTAACTGGTAAGGATTGATGTTGTCGGTGTGTTTCGTGGTTTATTTAATGATCAAAGATTGTTGAATGATATTTTATGGTGTGTATTGTGTTTTCATTAGTAACCAAAGATTGTTGAATGTGCTTTTATGATGTTTGTAGTGAGTAGTTGAGGTGAGAAATTTATTTGTTTATGAAAGAAAGTGGCCTATTGATCTGAGTTTGAAAATGGATGAAAGATTGATTAGCATAGCTAGCAAGTGGTAGCTTTCATTTTAGGGGTTGTAGCTCCTTCAAATAGTGACTCATAAATAGAGTTGGGGAAGCAACCTCTTTCAATGAAAATTAATAAACGAGCAGGGGTAGCAGTCCCTTTCAGTGAAAACTGATAAACAAATAGGGAAAATAGTCCCTTTTAGTGAAAATTGATAAACAAGCATGGGAAACAGTCCCTTTCATTGAAAATCAGTAAACAAGCAGAGTAAGTAGTCTGTTTTAGTAGTTGTTGATAAATGAGTAGGGATAGAGGTTCCTCTTAGTAGTAACTGATAAACCTACAAGTGCAAGCTTGTGGGGAAACGATGTAATAGCAAGTTCTAGCTTATGTTTTCCAAAGAAATAAAAATAATATTGATGTATTATATATGTGTATCACATGTCTATGATAATAGTTATGATTTTTTCCAAGGGGTCTTCGATAGATGGTGATCGTGTGCTTTATTAAGACACTCCTTGATGTGAAGTCACCGGTTCAATTCTGCACCCTGATTGGGGTGATATATTAGACATGATGAAGATGTCATCCCACCAAGCTTACAAAAAAAAAGATAATAGTTATGATGTTATGTTTTACATGATTGAGTTATGATTTTGATTATATTAGTGGTTTGTAAATGTAAATGGTGAAGAGTTTTATAATTTTGTCACACTACATACTCACTCCCACTCTCAATAGTGTCATGGTTTCAATTGTTTCTAACATGGGCTTCTTGAATATTTCTATGGTCGATTGCATTAATAGCTAAAAATAAAAAAGTACACTAAAAGAACATAATCATTTTCCTCTTCAATTGTGATCAAGTACATCAAGTTCAACTTTAGGAAACTATTCTTCCACATTATTGTTTACATAATGCTAGGTTGAGAGCTTGGTTATAGGAGAGAATGATAATTTTCTTTTCCTTCTTAACATATTCTGGATTTCTTACAATTCCTTAGTATGGCATTCTTCCAAATTGTCATAGTGTCATTATTTTAATTACTTGGTTTTCTCTTATAGGTCAAGGGTGGTTCAAAAGTGGGTAACCCGATTCTTTTGTTCACCACAAAAAATATTATTTTAACCAATTCCTTGCCAATTCACAACAAATACTATTTTACAAAAATCCATTTTTATTGACGTGTTTGTTATGTGTTTCCATTTTCGCTAACATGGTCCTCTAACTTGTAAACTCTTTATGTAGTTCCTAGCCCATACCTTTCCTCAAAACCTATGTCTAAGTAGGAAAAAAATTTAGGGATCCATAATTATCTTAAGGTAAAGAAACCTTTGTTGATATTACTATTTATTAAAATGATAACCATAAAATGTTTCTTCACATTGAAAATATTCAAAATTTTAAGGACTTTATATAGTTTCTAGAATATTTTTGGTGATTTTTAGAGTAAGATACTTTTATTTATAGAATTTCAGTGAAGCATTTTAGAAGAAAATGGAAATTGGTGAATTAATTTTTTGGGAAAAAATTAGCAAATTATCTCATCAATGAAATCTATCCCCTAACAATTGCCCTTTTGATAAATGATGAGGTTTATATTTCTTTATTTGGCTTTAGAAATGGCATGGTGATTTTTTCTTTTGCATAAGTGGTTACGATCATACATTTATGAGTAGGAGGTGGCTCTAGACTAGTGATTTCCCTCATCTAAATTTCTTCTAATCTCATATTATTTATAGTTGCATGATGTGTCAACACTAGATATTCCCAATCCATCATGTTGTTTAATTTTGATTTGCACAATTTGGAATTACTACTATGCTAGGATGATGTGGAAGCTTCCTTATTGATAAGTGGGGTGCTCATTATGAGAATATGAGGAAGGACTAGTTTCTATAAAATTATTTGGTGGTGAATAAATTTGTAAATCCCCCACAATACCAAAAAATATATGCACCCCATTCTCACCATGATTTCTAATAGGGTGGTAGTGATGATGTCATAATAGAAGAGGAAGTTTGCACTAGCACAAATAAAAAATCATTTTTAATTCATGCATGAGGAGGGTCATTTGTACCACCTTCACCCTTCTACTTTCACTTGGATTTACCTATACTTATATTGGTATGTTAAACATAATTATATTACATTTAACTAAATTATAATAATTATTTATAATTAAACATATTAGCATTATATTTGACAAAATTGTGATAATTATCCTTTTTTGTATGAAAAAAAATATATATATATATTGAAATAGAATGAAATACACATTCTAGAATTGCACTTAACACATTTATGCACATTTAATATGTTAAATTTACTTAGGGCGACATTGTTCTTTGCGTTGATAATTACATTTAATCATTAATCCATCATGTTCACCCATATCAACATTTCATTATTCAGATCTACATAATTAGACATCAACATATACAATTACATAGAAAGGAACAACATCACCAACATCATCAATGCAATGGAACATGAAAGGAACAATAGAAGAAAGCATGCACACACATAGACACACCAGGATTGGTCTGCGACCAGGGAAAAATCCACTATCGGAGAATCCTTGCAAATCTTCTTCTTCTTAGATCATCATCAAATGGTGCAACAAAAGACAGTACAATGATCCATAACTTCATCTATTCAACAAAATAGTAACGATATGTATGAAACAAATATAATCATGTTAGGAATCAGAACCCTTATACTGATGGTTGTAAAGTGTTGTCACAAACTCGTGGAAACTGTTGTATATTGTTTCCATTGTGTCAAACACTATTGAGCATTGTTGTCACTATCAATGAATCCAATACATATGTTTGCAGCGGAAACTACCAAACCAGATCTACATATTTTTATAACAGTAAAGAAAAACATAGATCTACCATATCATTGAAGTCAACAGAAGTCAAGATGTCAAACCCTAGATATGAAGTTTGGTTTCTCTCATCAAAACTGTCTGTGTGTGACTGAAACTTCCTAGTCGATCTCTTGGATACTGTGTGAGGGAAACTAATACTGCTTGTTGGCTCTCTGGAACACTTTGTCTATGTGTCCAGAGTGAAAAACACCTAAAACACTTGGTTTCTCCCTTGAAGTTATTGTGCATGTGTCTGAGATAGCCTAGCCAATCTCTGGAACACTTTGTGCGAGCGAACGGACACTGATACCTCTAGATCTGCCTTTGAAGCCATAGTCGATCCCATAAGCCTTTGTGCCAACATCCAATGGTCTATAGTCACTCTCACAAGCTTATGGGCTAGCGATCAGTGACCGGAATTCCCTATTCTGTGCCTGTGACCGAGATCCAGAAGACCCTAACCCAGAGCGATCCTTTCACCTATGATTTCAGACCCTAAAGCAAACTCCTTTCATCGAACTTGTGTGAGCCAAGAAAAAAGAGAAGAGAAGATGTGGCCAAATGATCTTGAGGTCTCTTCAATTTATAGGCTTTCTTGTGGTTCACTTCGGGTTAAGGTTGACCAAAGAAGTTACTCATGTGGTTAGGGCTAACCCATTCCATAATACATGTATGAATAAAATAATTCATATCTCAACTTCTTCTTAACCAAATTGGGTGATATCTAGGTCGAGATTGGTCCTCTCCAAAAGAGAATCTAATGCAATAATTATCTCGGTCATTTGAGTTGTCCAAGGATGAATTTTATAGCAGTTGAAAAATTTAAGACTCCCTCTCAACTAGGGAGAATTCCACCTACCAATATATGTCCATCGAATAATATGCCATTTTGGAATCTTCAAGTGTCATCACATATCATCACATATCATCACGAATCATCTCTATCATGTAGTCATCATTCCATGTCCATCTCAAGTGTCTCATCATCACAAATAATCATTGTACATTTCGATCTATCATTTTATTATTCCTTCTTATCACTTGATTTTTCCTCCTCGTATGTTGAACATTCTCAAATCTAGAAGAAGAAGAATTTGTTACTAGAGGGGATCTCAAGCTAACACTCTCTATCCATTACGCTGCTATATATAATCTCTCCTAGCATTCTGCTACCCATATTATAATCATCAATCGTCATCGAAGAGCATATCATCAAGGAGCACATATCAACCTAGAACCACATCGGGGAGAAATAACTTCCACCCATACTGAGAAATAGGATAACTCATCACATAGGCAATTACACCCTCGACCCTGAAATTTCATCAGGGAGATTTCCCTCAACTCGAAATCGTATCGGGTTATCTCAACCCATCTTATTTCCTATTGATCTTCCCATCAATGACCCAAAATAGTCATGTGGTAGAACACCTACATGATAATCGACTTGGGTTTCACACCGTAAGTACACTCTCAATGTGTTGGCCAAAATGAGGAGTAGTACTCCCATCAAGTTGGCCTTTTTTAGGGTAAGATGTCAATTGGGATATATTCTGCAAACACCAAGTAGGATAGCAACATTCTCTGACCCTATAAATATAGGGGAGCAACATTATTCAACCCTAGGTAACAGATATGGTAACACCCTATTGTCCATAGTTCCCTCAACCCCAGGAGCCCTCTATCTCAATTCCTCACTGTAGGAGCTCAAGCAGGGTAGGAAGAGTTTGCTAAGTGTCCTCAATCAATGCTTCTCTCATCATCAGCTTGTCTTAATAGCAGATGTTTCATGTTCATACAGAACATCAAATCAAATATCATGTCAAATCATATATAATCATACGAATCACAAAAGGATACCATAATCATCCTCCCTCTCAAGCAGGTGCCAACCACAAGCCTAAGCTTGTTTCTAACAGTTGTATTGTCTCAATTTATGAGAGTATCTTGGTCCCAGCTATAAATACGCGACTTAGTGCCAATCATATCATCACAATGTATCCATGTAATATCCATATCATGTTCAAACAACTCCCTATGGAGCTTATGTATCCTGCCTCACAGCTATCCATGTTAGCAACATCATGATCAACCTCCATCATGTTATGGACCTCTCATCGAAGATATCATGGCATATCACACACTAAAGCAACATCCAAATGTTCTTATCAAAAATATTCTCAAATATCAGCAACACATCTATGTAGATACTTCAAAGCATGCCCGGTGGCAACTATATGTGAGTGAAGAAACTCACTTACAAATTCATTAAGGTTCTATGAACATCATACATATACACATGGGTGTTCAAAATGGAACATCAATGCTTCAATCGTCGGATGCCATGTCAAGTTCAACATCTTGGACTTCAAATCAGAGTATCCAAGGATTGTAATTTTCATTTCCAATAGCTTTGGAATATGGAATTTATTTCCCAGATTCGAGAAACTGATTCATCATGCCATGATACGTCATTTTGGGCTTCATAAGTAATCTCCCTCTGATTTAGATCATCAAGATCTAAAAACAAAAAAATAATCAATATCAAAGCCATACCTTGGAACTCATCATCTTGACTTCATCAGATAATTGTAAAAAGACATATCTGGATTACAATGCTCAAAGCATAATGCCTGACTAAGCCAACATAAGCATCCTTACATAGCTCAACGTTGTACCATTAATCAACAAGGTCAACTCATCATAGTTTATAAGCAAAATCATGACCATTATCAAATTCATCATTATCATAGTATTAATAATTTCAACCAGGGGACAGGTGGTGCTCATATCAAGCTCATATCAATTCATGACTTCATCATGCCAGCAAGTTGTAATTAGTCATGCAATATCAATCTGATCTTTATCAAGTTATTCTCATAAGCATTACATAAGTCATTTATGTTTCTATGTGCAAATGAATACACCAAGGACTATTCATGCAAGTTCCACTTCCATGTTGAATCAAAACTATCGTTATTTCAGCCATTGTGCTAAGAATAAGGAGGCCAATCTTCAAATTCCCACATAAGTCATCATGCCCTCATAGTATTGATATCAGGTAAAATCAACAATCGTCAAATCAAATCACTAGACATCAAGTCAAGTCCAAATTATTATCATAGAGAGATCTATAGTCAAAGAATATTTCAATCATTAATTCAAAGCTTTTTTCAAGCATCATGACAAAACACAAGTAATGCCAAATCATGCCAACATGGTTACATATCTATATGTATGTCCTGGTCACCTGGAAACACAATTTCATTATGCATGTTCATGTTATGCAAACATTCAACATTTTCCTACTAGCAGAGCTTGCTGTTATTTGTAATACATCTGTGGTACTGATATCTTTCATGTGGCCCTCTCCTTTGATGCACTAAAATTCATTAAATGATCAACAATTTGACTCAACAAATTCAGAAATTAGTTAACAGTGGCAGAGTATGTAAGGGAAATCATGATTCAGAGTTTAGATATCTTCAGAAAGCTTTAGATGATGGTCATCGATAGTAAAACCCTTGGTAACTCTCCTCGGGTTAGGATGGCAGCAACTTTAGCTACCTAGATGTTGTCTATACCTTAGCATGAGTGTGTACAGGGACGAAATATCCTAGATCTGTGACTGTGTATTGAGAAGAACCCTAATTTTTGTAAGGGCTTCAGATATAAGACTCTGTTGCAGATCAATATTATCAGATGCACATAAATCATACTTCAGCAACACATAATGCAAATAATAGTATGAGTAAGAGTCTTGAAAAAAGATTCTCCTTCTGACTGGGGATATACTTCATATATCTTCATTCATGTCATCAGCCTATCTCTACTAGAATCACACAACAACAGATCTGTTAGATCATAAAAATATGGCTATCAACATCATGACATCAATATTTCGTCAAAGGTTTAGACTCAAAGCAACATATAGATCTCAAACACAATAGCACTTTTTATCAAGTCACTCCTTCAAGTTAGGGCATTCAGTTTAAGTATATGTTTTCAAGACAAAACCATAGTTCGTAAGAGATCTACTTGTCAATCTTACACTTATACCTCTCACATCAAGGTTACCATGCTCTTCATGACATATGAGATCAAATTAGGTCATCCAATAAAGATTTATCAAAACAGCAAGAGTGTCAATCACTCTTTTCATATGCTTTCATCATGTTTATCATAAGCATTGCTATCAAACTCATGTATGTGATTCAATGAACTATCCTTCTATATTAATTCCATCATGACAAGTATCAATAGTATCATTTTCTAGAGTCAAGGTGTTATCCTTCTTTATAGGATCAAGATATCCATTGGATAGATCATAGATATTAGCCAAACATCAAGTGTATCAATGTATCAACATTATATATCCTCATAGAATTCAATAAGATTAAAAATGTTAAACACTAGGTGCATCTTTTCATCATAGGAAGCATAGATCCAAGTCACTTTCATATCCATGTATGAGCCAATAAAGAAAGAGTCATTCTCATCAAATCATAGGGCTTACTGAGCCAATAGCTGAAACATACCATGCATACCTCGTGGTATTTAAATACGTGAGAACCTACTCATTAGACATAGGCCACTAGAAGCACTTTATCATCTTTTCATTAAGTACCTCTTTGTCCCTTTCCAGATCTGCATCTCAAAATTTTCCTCAAGAAGGATCTACTCATCACATCTCATCAAGGACGTTAAAAACATCCATATAATTAAATACATATGAAAGAAGTACAAGCAATAAACATAATCACCAAATTCATAAGTCTAACAAGTAGGAAGCATCATAAGTCAAGAAATACTTATCTTCAATGAGAGGTGATCCTCTCCCTCTTGAACCAATCTTTAAGAGCTATCAATATCCATGGACCATATACTAATGTTGTCTTCAATTCTCCAACTAGATCTGCAAGGGATTATCCCCTCTAGGGCTTCATCGAATATATGTCAAGTACTTGAACATGGACCATGCTAGAGTTTCATACATCAAATCTCAAGTCTTTGCCATAAACCAGGGTTTTTCTCTCCAACCCTAGCCTCATAGAATCCATTAAACCCTAATCATCAAGATTCCTAGAGTTTTCTTCAAACCATAGAATTATTTTAGGTCTCCACCATTCTCTTCTTGCTTCCATCAAAGGTGTCATTATCAGTGTGATCTTGATGAATTTTCTTCAACCTCACTCTGATACGATGTTAAATTTTCTTGCGGCGACATTTTTCCTTTCTTTGATAATTACATTTATACATTAATCCATTATGTTCACCCCATATCATCATTTCATTCTTCAGATCTAGACCATTATACATTAGCATATGCAATTACATAGAAAGAAACAACATCACCAACATCATCAATGCAATAGAACATAAATGGAATAGTAGGAAAAATCATGCACACACATAGACACACCAAGATTGGTCCGAGACCAAGGTAAAACCCACTATGGGGAAAACCCTTGCAAATATTCTTCTTGGATTGTCATCAAATTATTGAGGAAATGAGAGCACAATGATCCATAACTTTATCTATGCAACAAAAAATAATGATATCTATGAAACAAATATAATCATGCGAGGAATCAGAACCGTCATACTAATGATTGTAATGTGTTATCATAGAGTGATGTCAACTGTTGTATATTGTTCACTATGTTGAATGCTATTGAGCACTACCATCGCTGTCAATGAGCCCAATACACATATTTGCAGCAAAAACTAACAAATCAGATCTACAGATCTAGAAACCTGTATAACCATTGAGAGAAACCCATATCTACCATATCACTGAAGTCAACCGAAGTCAAGATGTCAAACCCTAGATCTGAACTCTGGTCGCTCTCATCAAAATTGTCTGTGTGACCGAAACTTCCTCATCGCTCTCTTGGATATCGTGTGAGGGCCACTGTGACTGCTTGGTCTCTCTCTAGAAGACTTTGTGCATGCAATCGGGATGTAACACACCTGAAACCCTTGGCCACTCCCTTGAAGTTACTATGCATGCATCTGAGACAGCCTGGTTGCTCTCAGGACCACTCTGTGCAAGGAACGGGGGACTGATACCTCTAGATTTGCCTCTAAAGCCATAGTCACTCCCATAAGTCTCTGTGCCAGCAACCAAGGGTCTATAACCGTTATCATAGGCTTATGTTCCACTGGTTAAGGACCAAAATGCCCTGTTGTATGCCAGCAACCGAGATCGAGAAGACCCCAACCCAGAGCGAACCTTTCCCATGTGATTTTAGATCCTTGAGCGAAATCCTTCCAATGAACTTGTCTGAACCAAGACAAAAGGGAAGACAATATGTGTCTAAATGATCTTGAGGTCTCTTCAATTTATAGGCTTTGGGTTTAAGGTTGACCCAAAAAGTTACTCATGTGGTTAGCGCTGACCCATTCCATAATATATGTATGAATAAAATAATTCATAATTCAACTTTTTCTTAACCAAATTGGGTGATCTTTAGATCGACTTTAGCCCTCTCAAAAATAAGAATCTAATGCAATCATCAACTTAGTCATTTAAGTCATTTGAGTTATCCTATGAAATTTTACCACAACTGAAAAAATTAACATAATATAAAAACATATATACATCAATCCACATTTATTTATTAAAGTGTCATGGATAAACATTACTCTCATCGTCAAATCCTCAAATCCTCTTAAATTCTGAGGAAACTCAAAATTTTAACCTTCCGTTAATAATATTGTATTAAAAAATTAATCAACGTATCATCATTTGAAAAATTAATCGACCTATTAACATTAACTAAACCGTAGATTGAATATTATAAAGAGCCTTCCTCGACCTATTGAGAAATTCCAGCAAATGTTTTTGAAGTATTTGTAAAGAAATATTTGTAAAGCTTTCCTTTTGATTAAAATATTACTAAAATTATTTGATTATCTATAAACACTATAAAATTTGATTGGTGAAAATAGCTATGTATCTTTACACTGTCAAGAAAGGTTTATATTTATGTATTTTAAGACTATTTGCAAATTAGCATAAATATGAATTTATAAAATACCTTAATTTATTTTACAAAAATTTCATAATCATGAATTTAACATAATTAGTAATTTCAACATTCGCCTATTTTTTAAATTTTATATGATGAATATCACCAAAATCTAAAATGATTAAATTTTATATGATGATTGTTACCAAATTACCAAATTCTTAAGAGTATTATTGGTCTTATTCTAACCTTGACAAGTCCCATGAAAAGATAAACCGGAATTAACGTTCACCCACCTGTTTAGA
>APFE030715022.1:0-15654 GCA_000404065.3 Pinus taeda
TACCGGACAGGCAACTGAAAATGGTTTAAGAAAATATTGGCTAAGTCAGTGAATGATGTAAAGCTACCCCCAGGAAACTCTATATACCATTTGGCCGCATTACCAGTCAAGGTGCATTGAAATAATCTCAACCTAACCAAATCATCGATGAGGGAGTTCGATGAGCACCACAAGTGGAACATGGTTACATGGTCACCTGGGTCCTCACTACTCTTCCCTTCGAATTTTGGAATGTTTGAAGGGAGTTTAGTTGGGACCGGAGGCCAGGTCAAATTATACTTGATTGGGTCGTTAGTTAACTTAGTGAGATCTGGCAAGTTCAACGTTGCCAGAAATGGAAGTCTAGGAGGAGCTTGGGGATTCCACCCTGATTGGGCGGAACTCCCAAAGATCTGAAAAGATTGGCCTGGATTTTGGAAGGCACCAGGTTTCCTGAAGTAACCAGTAGAACCTGTTGAACCAAAAGGCAAGCCTTGTGACCCAGCAAAACTCAGAGTTTGACCAACTCCGGCCGTATATCCACCATACCCAGCACAATTTCCTCCTAAAGGATTATAAGGAGTTGATAACCCCTGATATGGATTCCAAGTTGAAGCTAGGGGAGGAATACTTTGGAATGAACTAATCATGGTATACAACCTATTCCCATATTGTCCGAAAAATGGATTCCCAGTTCCAACACTACTGAGCCCAGGGTTATTCCAACCTTGGAAAGGATTGTTGCTTTGTCCTACAGAAGAAAAAGGCATGGATCCTATCGTTGGGTTGGAATGTGGTATATGACCACTTCTGAATGGAAGACCTTGGAATGAAGACGATCCACTCATCATGGACGTGGCGGCCCCGAACGGAGCTGAAGGAATGCCCTGTGAATGGGCACCAAATGGGAAGAATCCAGAACCAAAAGCATTAGTTTGGGAATTTCCACTCGTGGACGAAATGGAGGTAGACCCAACAAAAGACGTGTTAGCAAAAGATCCGAATAAAGAGACGGAGGGGATGGAAATAGTTCCTCCCCCTTGTACAGATATGGGAGTCTGTACAGTCGTAGCACTTGTAGAATCCATGCTTCCAGTAGTGGTCATCAAAGGTAAGCGCGTAGCGTAACCTGGACTTGACGGTCTATGCATCGGAGTCCTAATGTATTGTAATACGTGTGGATGACTAGATGGTAGGGGAGAATTCGGAGCCGCTAACGACTCTGAGAGTTATTCTACCTCTATATTATCCTCTGCTTGTAAGCGAACTTGAGAAAGAACAGGAGTGTTCCTCTCTTGTTCCGCGGAAGTACCAGTCCTTGCTTGAATACTAATGCCCCTGAGAGGAGGATCAATCCCCGATGCGTCAATTGCTGTGGGACGAAACCCACCGGTATTATTACCTCTGTTCCTTCTCGGAGAAGGCTCTAGACTCGGTGGTGAAATACCACGAAGTCTTCGAGACCATCTAGGAGATCGGTCAGCCACTTTGAATTTCTTGTTTAAAATCTAACTAAAGACTCAAAAAATTAAAAGCTAGGTCGACTAAGAGCACAAAGCACCTACTATAAAGTCCCTAAAGATACATCCAGTCAAACAACTTCCAAGTATTTCCGCTCCGGGTGATTAGGACCGGACACCAAAATACAAGAAAGTGAAATAAGGGGCCTTCCGAAGATAGTGTTAGACTCTGTCTCATGTCAGAGATTGATTCTTCTTCAAAACCCTGTTTTGAAGAAGAAATCATTAATGTGTGGTTTTAGATTATGTAATTCATGCTCCAGCGCTTCAATTGGCAGCGTCTTCAAGCTCCTACCTCTGTAAAAGCACAAAGAAAACAAAGCATACATCAGACTCTACTGTTTGGTCAAGTTTTCAACTACCATGGCATAGAGGTTCTCTACAGTGGCACCCTTGATCCAGATCTTGATCAAATTTTCATAACCTCATATACCCTTGATTTCAGCTATGTTGAGAAATAGAGTTGTTGGCGTGCTTCGTGAATCTGGCAGCAAGTGGGAAAGGAGGGCTCCTTTGACTCCCTCACACTGTGCTCGACTTTTACATAGCGTGGGAAGGGTTGATGGAGTTGACCGTATAATTGTTCAGCCATGCACTAAACGTATTCATTCAGATGCTCAATATGAAGATGTTGGCTGTGAAATTTCAGAGGACTTGTCTGAATGTGGGCTTATTTTAGGGATCAAACAACCCAAGATGGAAAATATTTTGCCCGACAGGGCATATGCATTCTTCTCACACTCTCACAAGGCTCAACCAGAAAGCATGCCATTACTTGATAAGGTTCTTAGTCAGGGGGTATCTTTATATGATTATGAACTTATTGTTGGAAAGAATGGAAAAAGATTGTTGGCCTTTGGAACATATGCTGGGAGAACAGGAATGATAGACTTCTTACGTGGCCTAGGGGAAAGATTCTTAAATCTTGGATATTCCACTCCATTTCTCTCGTTAGGGTCTTCATATATGTACTCCTCTTTAAGTGCTGCTAAGGCTGTAGTTATTGCTGTTGGTGAGGAAATATCTACTTCAGGTCTTCCATCTATAATCTCTCCTTTGGTTTTTGTCTTCACAGGTTCAGGAAATGTATCACAGGGTGCACAGGAGATGTTACGCCTTTTACCTCATACTTTTGTGGATCCAACTGAACTTCATAAGCTCGTTGAGTCAACCAAAATGTACCAAACTCTTCAAAGGGCTCAAAATTCTCCAGACAAAATTTTCAGGTATTTGCTTGTATTGTAACATCCAAGGATATGATTGCACCCAAGGATCTTTCAAAGCAGTTTGATAAAGATGATTATTACACACACCCAGAACTTTATTACCCAGTGTTCTATGAAAAAATAGCGTGAGTGTTCTACTTCCACAACTTTTCCATTCATTCACTGATGAGCAAAGGCTTCGAGCACTTCAATTAAATTCTTGGCAACTGCTGAGACTACTAAAAGCACGTTTGCCCAATTCGAAGTGTATTATATCATTAAGCAATAAGGAAACACATAATATTTGGAAAGAGAAATGGGTGGTGAACCAATGGATGCAAGACTATGCTATTTATTTACAAGAGCTATTTTCCTGCATGATTCTTGACAACAGCAAGAAAGCTGTCTAGATTTTGATCAGTGCATTTATGACAAAGATCCAAAACTAGCAGTGGAGGCCTATACCGAGTTCTTAAAGACTGCATCGGAATATTTGGCAAGAGGAAACACTGAGAAGCCATCAGTTTTGCTCGCATTGGGAGGGTTTTTAATGTTTGGATCTCTGGTTTTGCTTCTTGGTATTTCATTCAGAGTGCGCCAAGAATTAAGCGAAATGTCAGAACGCCTTTCCCTTAAGATTGAGGAACGAAATCACACTGGAAATCTAGAAAAAATAATAGCTATTTTTGGAATTTGCATTCATGTGCTTAGTCTAGGATCTAGCTCATTGGTGGAGGAAGAGCAGTATACGTGGTATTTTCTGTTATCAACATTGTGCATTACTCTTATACACAGAACATGTCAAGTTTGGAATTCTTAATCAGAAGAAAAATTTGAATTTTTCTGATCTCAGGACCAACTAAAGTTTAGAAAGAATCTTAATTTTCAATGCCATAGCAGCAATATGGAGAGTCCAGATACAACTTTGGATTTGAATTGTGAACGTGCAGGATCATTACATGCTCAGCAACTTAGCACTTGTCTGTTTTTAGCTGTCATCCTTGTGCTGATCGCTGGAAAACTTTTAAAATCATGGCATCACGGTGGTGTCAATTGGGTCTATTTGCCAGACATTGCAAAGTGGCTAGATTACAGCAGCCCTCATGTTACAAAATCTTTACGGATAGCCTCAGTTCTCTTAGTAATGTTGATAGCGTTTTCCTTTTTCCTGGCAGTTAAACCAAGAAAGTTTTTATTTTTATTTTTTTGTTGCAACTAATTTCTATGGCAAACAGACTCCAACCGATACAGAGGTTATTTCTTAAGTGGCAGTTATTGCGTTATGGGTGCATTTGATTATGTGGCGGTTTGACCCGTATTTTAGTAAAGCAGCAGAATGTATCTCCAGAAATTGAGACCAGTTGCAAAGTGGCAGTCAAGGATCGTTTGCCTATTTCGGTCTTCACGCTGGAATAATGAAAAGCTTTCTATCTTTAATAGCAAATGGAGGATTTTGTGCTATCTATCCTAGCCAAAGAATGCAATTTGATTTCAATCCTGATCCTATGAGGATCTGCGCTCCAGCATTCATCCTTTAATTAGCCAGCAGAGGATTTCAAAAGAAACGCATTTGCCTATTGTGATCCGTAGCCCTGATTCTATGAGATCTTAGCACCAGATTTGCCTCGAAATTAGCCAAATCATCAACAGATTTCAGTGGACAGAGTGCTATTCTCTCTTCAGGAAGCGCTGATTTTTTTTTTTTAAGTTTATTTTGATAAAAAGAAAGGCTGGGTCTTGGGGTCGACAGTTTTTCCCCAGCTGTGTTTTGTTTCATATATTAAAAATTTATTTGTAAAAGAAGGAGAGAGAGTTTTTGAGTGCGGAGAGCTGGAGGAGAAACTGAGCTTCATTGTACAGTCTATGACAGAGATTTTTAATGAAATTTCACAGCTCTAATTTCTGAGATTCATGTGGTATGTTAATTTAGCATAAGTTTTCCCTTTGTCTCATATGTAAACTGTTGTGTTTCATTCACTTCATGATCATTTCTAATTGAGAAAATGAAGTGTTTAGGTAGAATTCATAGTATTATATGCTCTACCTATAAGTTTGTTCAATTCAATGTTTTCTTCTGTTTGACAAGGATTCAAAGTTATTGTTTGCCCTTGTCAGCTCCTCATCAGTCTTGCCATCCCATTTAAAATCTAGATTTGATGCTAAATTCCTTGCCTAACTTGCCTCAGTCGTCAACCTATGTTGTTCATTATATTTCTCTGTTTGAAGCTATGATTTTGCCCAAGCAGCCCAGAAAAACCCCAAAAAACTTTAAATCAACCCCCCCTTATCATTTTACTAGCCTAAAATCCTTGTTCCTAATTGGTCAACTCATCCTATTGACAAATTCACCGAGTTTGACCCGAGAGAGCCTTCTCATACCCCGTAGGGCTAGCTGCGGGGTGAAATGGTTTGATGTTGCCTTGAGGTTTGCCTTTTCAGCCTGAGGTGAAATCTCAAGCGCTAACATATTGGCGACCATATTGGGAAATAACAAACTTATCGTTTGCTCATTGATGTGTTATTTCATAAGTCTTATACGGAGTCTGAAGATACGCCAGGTAGCCTTCGAACACGCTCTTGTTTTACATCAGCGTTAGTAGATAAACGCTGCTTCAGTCGATCTCTGTGAGCTTGTGAAAGTAGCACTTCATTGACACTTTTACCCCAGTACATGTATCAAGTTCAGATCTGATTGTTGATGGTGAACAACGATCAGGCACTTGACAGGCTGAAATCAGTCACTGGCCGCTCCAACTCGATCCAGACATTCCAGTGCCTGTTGAGTTACTCATACAATGGAAGGGTATGTGGCAAACCCTGCACTGTGTGAAGCTCTAAACGAATTTAGAGAATGCTTAGTGGATATTGAAATTAATGAAGAAGTTTTAAGTTTTTTCCTTCAATGTTTGAAATCTCCGAATTATCATCCTAGCGTCTGTGAGTTACTTGTTGAAAGAATCGAGAAGGAGATTCAAGATTTAGATGAGCAGATCCAGTCTTATGATTTCCAAGACCCTAAAAAGTTCTTGGAAATCCTTCCTCCTTCACAAAAAACAATAACAGACTTGCCTATAGAGGTATACATTGACAATGTGGAGCTGGAAGTATGCATCATAGAGTTGGGGCAGCCAACAGAGTCCAGCTTCCGTGATCCTATTGCGGCATATATGGAGGCATTTTGCAGTTTGATTGATAGATCAGGCTGTATTTTCCGTGACTAGGGTCATTATGAGCATGAAGGGCTGCCAGCAATTGCATCTGTGACTTCGTGGCAGCATTCTCAAGCGGCTTCATTTCCAGGTTTACTTGAATGGTTAATTTGGCATTTTAGTATAACCTGATCTATTATATGTACAACATATTAGAGTAGGTTTTGTAAATAAATAAGCAGCCATAAGGGCAGCATCTTGTTTCAGTTGGCTTTTAGTTTGTTTGAGTTCAGTTTCGGTGCGAAAATAAGTCTTCAGTTGTGTTGATTTATGTAAAATGGACTCCATTGCCCAATGGTGGAGGCACTGTCTGCTCTCCCAAAGTTCTGCGGTTCTTGGCACCTCCACGCAAGCTGCAGCTGCCATCCCAAATGGAGCCGATGTTAGACTCTGTCTCATGTCAGAGATTGATTCTTCTTCAAAACCCCGTTTTGAAGAAGAAATCATTAATGTGTGGTTTTAGATTATGTAATTCATGCTCCAGCGCTTCAATTGGCAGTGTCTTCAAGCTCCTACCTCTGTAAAAGCACAAAGAAAACAAAGCATACATCAGAATCTACTGTTTGGTCAAGTTTTCAACTACCATGGCATAGAGGTTCTCTACAGTGGCACCCTTGATCCAGATCTTGATCAAATTTTCATAACCTCATATACCCTTGATTTCAGCTATGTTGAGAAATAGAGTTGTTGGCGTGCTTCGTGAATCTGGCAGCAAGTGGGAAAGGAGGGCTCCTTTGACTCCCTCGCACTGTGCTCGACTTTTACATAGTGTGGGAAGGGTTGATGGAGTTGACCGTATAATTGTTCAGCCATGCACTAAACGTATTCATTCAGATGCTCAATATGAAGATGTTGGCTGTGAAATTTCAGAGGACTTGTCTGAATGTGGGCTTATTTTAGGGATCAAACAACCCAAGATGGAAAATATTTTGCCCGACAGGGCATATGCATTCTTCTCACACTCTCACAAGGCTCAACCAGAAAGCATGCCATTACTTGATAAGGTTCTTAGTCAGCGGGTATCTTTATATGACTATGAACTTATTGTTGGAAAGAATGGAAAAAGATTGTTGGCCTTTGGAACATATGCTGGGAGAACAGGAATGATAGACTTCTTACGTGGCCTAGGGGAAAGATTCTTAAATCTTGGATATTCCACTCCATTTCTCTCGTTAGGGTCTTCATATATGTATTCCTCTTTAAGTGCTGCTAGGGCTGCAGTTATTGCTGTTGGTGAGGAAATATCTACTTCAGGTCTTCCATCTATAATCTCTCCTTTGGTTTTTGTCTTCACAGGTTCAGGAAATGTATCACAGGGTGCACAGGAGATGTTACGCCTTTTACCTCATACTTTTATGGATCCAAATGAACTTCATAAGCTCGTTGAGTCAACCAAAATGTACCAAACTCTTCAAAGGGCTCAAAATTCTCCAGACAAAATTTTCAGGTATTTGCTTGTATTGTAACATCCAAGGATATGGTTTCACCCAAGGATCTTCCAAAGCAGTTTGATAAAGATTATTATTACACACACCTAGAACTTTATTACCCAGTGTTCTATGAAAAAATAGTGTGGGTGTTCTACTTCCACAACTTTTCCATTCATTCACTGATGAGAAAAGGCTTCGAGCACTTCAATTAAATTCTTGGCAACTGCTGAGACTACTAAAAGCACGTTTGCCCAATTCGAAGTGTATTATATCATTAAGCAATAAGGAAACACATAATATTTGGAAAGAGAAATGGGCGGTGAACCAATGGATGCAAGACTATGCTATTTATTTACAAGAGCTATTTTCCTGCATGATTCTTGACAACAGCAAGAAAGCTATCTAGATTTTGATCAGTGCATTTATGATAAAGATCCAAAACTCGCAGTGGAGGCCTATACTGAGTTCTTAAAGACTGCATCGGAATATTTGGCAAGAGGAAACACTGAGAAGCCATCAGTTTTGCTCGCATTGGGAGGGTTTTTAATGTTTGGATCTCTAGTTTTGCTTCTTGGTATTTCATTCAGAGTGCACCAAGCATTAAGCGAAATGTCAAAACGCCTTTCCCTTAAGATTGAGGAACGAAATCATACTGGAAATCTAGAAAAAATAATAGCTATTTTTGTAATTTGCATGCATGTGCTTAGTATGGGATCTAGCTCATTGGTGGAGGAAGAGCAGTATACGTGGTATTTTCTGTTATCAACATTGTGCATTACTCTTATACACAGAACATGTCAAGTTTGGAATTCTTAATCAGAAGAAAAATTTGAATTTTTCTGATCTCACGACCAACTAAAGTTGAGAAAGAATCTTAATTTTCAATGCCATAGCAGCAATATGGAGAGTCCAGATACAACTTTGGATTTGAATTGTG
Source organism: Pinus taeda (assembly GCA_000404065.3). Classification (NCBI taxonomy): domain Eukaryota; kingdom Viridiplantae; phylum Streptophyta; class Pinopsida; order Pinales; family Pinaceae; genus Pinus; species Pinus taeda. The sequence goes on from APFE030715022.1 coordinate 8,281, forward strand.
AACGTGCAGGATCATTACATGCTCAGCAACTTAGCACTTGTCAGATTTTAGCTGTCATCCTTGTGCTGATCGCTGGAAAACTTTTAAAATCATGGCATCACGGTGGTGTCAATTGGGTCTATTTGCCAGACATTGCAAAGTGGCTAGATTACAGCGGCCCTCATGTTACAAAATCTTTACGGATAGCCTCAGTTCTCTTAGTAATGTTGATAGCGTTTTCCTTTTCCTGGCAGTTAAACCAAGAAAGTTTTTATTTTTATTTTTTTGTTGCAACTAATTTCTATGGCAAACAGACTCCAACCGATACAGAGGTTATTTCTTAAGTGGCAGTTATTGCGTTATGGGTGCATTTGATTATGTGGCGGTTTGACCCGTATTTTAGTAAAGCAGCAGAACGTATCTCCAGAAATTGAGAGCAGTTGCAAAGTGGCAGTCAAGGATCGTTTGCCTATTTCGGTCTTCACGTTGGAATAATGAAAAGCTTTCTATCTTTAATAGCAAATGGAGGATTTCGTGCTATCTATCCTAGCCAAAGAATGTGATTTGATTTCAATCCTGATCCTATGAGGATCTGCGCTCCAGCATTCATCCTTTAATTAGCCAGCAGAGGATTTCAAAAGAAACACATTTGCCTATTTTGATCTGTAGCCCTGATTCTATGAGATCTTAGCACCAGATTTGCCTCGAAATTAGCCAAATCATCAACAGATTTCAGTGGACAGAGCGCTATTCTCTCTTCAGGAAGCGCTGATTGTTTTTTTTAAGTTTATTTTGATAAAAAGAAAGGCCGGGTCTTGGGGTCGATGGTTTTTCCCCAGCTGTGTTTTGTTTCATATATTAAAAATTTATTTGTAAAAGAAGGAGAGAGAGTTTTTGAGTGCGGAGAGCTGGAGGAGAAACTGAGCTTCATTGTACAGTCTATGACAGAGATTTTTAATGAAATTTCACAAGCTCTAATTTCTGAGATTCATGTGGTATGTTAATTTAGCATAAGTTTTCCCTTTGTCTCATATGTAAACTGTTGTGTTTCATTCACTTCATGATCATTTCTAATTGAGCAAATGAAGTGTTTAGGTAGAATTCATAGTATTATATTCTCTACCTATAAGTTTGTTCAATTCAATGTTTTCTTCTGTTTGACAAGGATTCAAAGTTATTGTTTGCCCTTGTCAGCTCCTCACCAGTCTTGCCATCCCATTAAAATCTAGATTTGATGCTAAATTCCTTGCCTACCTTGCCTCAGTCGTCAACCTATGTTGTTCATTATATTTCTCTGTTTGAAGCTGTGATTTTGCCCAAGCAGCCCAGAAAAACCCCAAAAAACTTTAAATCAACCCCCCCTATCAGTTTACTAGCCTAAAATCCTTGTTCCTAATTGGTCAACTCATCCTATTGACAAATTCACCGAGTTTGATCCGAGAGAGCCTTCTCATACCCCGTAGGGCTAGCTACGGGGTGAAACGGTTTGATGTTGCCTTGAGGTTTTCCTTTTCAGCCTGAGGTGAAATCTCAAGCACTAGCAGATAGTCTGGGATGATGAGGGCCCAGGTCTATCAACGAAGGTAACAGAGGAAGTTACGCTGACCTCCTAACAACAGCCTGCGCCAGTGCAAGCCCCAAAGCTTCGCAAGGGTGCCCTGCAGTAGTACTATCGAGAGTGATACAACGTCGACCTCAGGTGCCACAGGATTCCCCTCCGCAACCACCTATGTAGTTTCCTAGGAGTAGCAACTATGGATACCAACTCGTCGCAGAAGCCAGGCGGAACAGTCGTGAGGTAAGTTCGGACAAGTAGGAGAGGGGGTATCTCTCTTCCCTGTCTTCACATACCCTCGTGCTTAACTCCTAGATCTAGAGCTTTCCTGGTCTTCTTAATGCTATTTGATTTTCTCTCGTTATTCAGACTCCTATGTTTGACGTTTAAATTGCCTTGGAGAGTTAACTCTCCACTCGCCCAATCCAAGGCCCTAAAATCCTAAAACTTGTTGGTGTATTTAACTTAAAAGAAAAATTTCTAGTGAATTTTAGTTAGCGCTTGATTTTAAAATGGGTTGTTCTTTAAGTTAGGGGATGATGGAAGTGAAACTAGTGGTGTTTTTCGATGAAAAAGAAATTAATAAAACCTAACTATATGCATGTGCACTTGTCATTGTTTTTCGATGAAGAGTAATTTCTACAAGGTTCGAAAGGAAACTTCTAATAAAACAAACTTTTCTTTTCTTTTCGTTAATTCACACTTCACACTCAAAAGTTAACAAAACTATTTATGCCTAAAGAGATGCAAATCTATCCTAATGCAACAATTATATGCTTGATGCAAGATTCAAAACAACTCTAAAAACAAGAAATGAAAGTTGCTTTGCTTATCAAATTTCCTTTTGCCACTTAGAATGTTTAGATGGAATATGAGATCCTACCATTCATTTCGTCTAAACACTAAAACAAAACTCAAGACAAACATAAAGCACTTTCATTCACCAAAAAGAAACCAAATGAAAAGTAAGTTCAAGAAAGCAAAACAAAACTTTTCAAAAAGTTCTCTTCAAAGTAGCAACAAAAAGTCTTTTCAAAAATGCTCTCAACAAAACTGAAACAACAAGCAACAACCACTTTTGCAAGCTGACACCATACAATGGATGAAAACTCAACAAAAACAAATGTGTTTAAAGATGCTCTTTAACAATCGAAAGAAACAATGAAAGCTTTGGTAACAAAGACCAAAAAGATCAAAAAGACAATTTCAAGAAAGTATCAATTGACAACTTTCATGAAACAAAGAAGTAGATGGTCACAAAAAGCAGTTTTGTCAAGCAAATAAAAAGTCACCAAAAACCAAATTCAACACAAAGATTGATAAAAATATTTCTGCCCTGATAAATCAGAGCAGCCAAGATTGCAACAAGAAATCTTGCGTGCTTTTAGCAAAAAACGATGACGCTTTCAAACACAAAACAAGACCGATACTCCTTACAATCAGAGAGAAATTGGAGTAATACGCTTGCTGTAAAACAAACAACTGATATTGACAAAATTGACTGTTTCAAACTGAATCAAACCACCAGAGAAACCTTCAGAGACACAAACATTTATAAATCTTGAAAATTGCAATATATACGCGACTGTACTTATGTGCAGATTGCGTGTATACGCGACTATGCCTGAGGAAACCTACGTATACACGGGTTTACTTCAGGAAAAAAGCATACGTACGCTTCTGTAACTAAGAAAAGCAGCGTATATGAAAGATTTGAAGAAAAATAAAAAACAAACTGAAGAAACTGGCAAAACTTAGAGTTCAAGAACAGACCAGACAGTAATAGCAAACCAACAAGCAACTGAGCCCTGATTGGATTGACAAACACCCAAACTCGGAACAACAAGAGTGTTGTCCCCAGCAGAGTCGCCAATTCTGTTGAGGGAATTGCTCCCCTAGGGCTTTTGGGTGGAAACCCTAGCAGACTGAAAGTTGTCTAAACAGAGAAACACACATTCACAGCCATTATGCTCTTAAAAGTAAATTCTAAAGTAAGAAGGGCGTACCTCAGGTCCTATGTTCGAGAAGTTCCTCAAGGGTCCAACATATCTCCTTTGTCCTGTACCCTATTCCAAAGAATACAACATTATATGGACAAAGACCTATAAATAAATCATCTTTATGTTATAAAAGAAGGAAGTTAGTTATGAACTTTAAACAACCATTCACATATGAAATTCAAGCATGAACATCATAAACATAAAGAAGAAGCATATCAGGAACCAAGACGTGGTTCTTTATTATAGACAAATAGAATGTACAAAAGGAGTAATATCATTTGAGTAACCTTTCACAGGCTCCAAGAAAAGCTTCCTTCCGGATCCGTCCAGCCTGAAGCCTTTAGCATATCTCCTTCCAAGACTCACTCCATGATGCCATAACTAGTAGATGAACATCAACACACAAGGAAACAAGGGTTTCCTGTACAAATGGGGGAAGTGCAGAAGGCACAAGGGTCTTCAGACCTGGTCAGGGGGAAAATTTCAGTATAATAACCTTTCTCTCTCTTCTCTCCTCCCTTATGCCTTCCCTTTGAGGTCTTTTTATACCACTCCCAAAGTAGTTTTTTAGTTAGGAGTTGGTTGGGAACAGTTGGGCCACGGGCACTAACAGGTGATCAGCAGGTAAAACCCACGATCTCCGCCAGAAAATAAGAAGTTTTATATCTTTTTTAAGTGTTTTAATACATATACGCGGGTTGGGTATATGCCTACCCGCGTATACACACGTTTAACTCAGGGCAATGTCACGTACAAGGAATAAAAAATTGCTTTTTAAATTTGGGACCAGGTTTGGAAGGAGGGGTTGCCCTAGGCCATGAGTGCAGCATCACAAACCATAATAGTGAGATTTGGAGCTATAACACTAAAGGCACCTCAATCTAATTGGTTGTAATTTAATATCTTGGCATATAAATGTGCTTTTCTAAAAAGGCTTCTAATCTATTTGAATATCTCTTGACAATTGGAGTTAAGTAACATTGGCATTTATCTTTGGAGATTTCTAATTGTAGCAAACATTGTAAAATCTAAGTGGTATTGTCTTGGCATAAGATCATTGGTAATCTTGTTGTAAAAACATCATTGGTAAATCATTGGCTAATTGTTAAGTGGATAAGTGCTCTTGATTGTTATCGTTATTTAACACCTTGTGGAAAATGATTTTGTGTTGAGAAATTGGGTAATTATTGTGTGAATATCTCTTATTTACTGTTGACACTTGTATCATTAAGAACTTTGTCTTGATTAATATTTCCTTTCAATATATTGTTAAGTACTCTTGTCATAACTCTAACGATAACTAAAGTACTTAATGTTGAAGAATGTAACTAGGTTCGGTCTTGATACTTGAGTCTTTATAATATGTATTTATCAAAGAAGGAATAAGAAAAAAATATTACTATTACAATGACTTATTAAAGCATGGGTTTCATGTTTGGGTCATAATTTTATAGGTTAAAGTCCCCATTGAGGACTTCTTGGTTTTATATTGAGTCATTAGAGTAATTGTCCATTTAATGAGACCATTCATGGGATTTTTAATCATGTAAAAATAGTTATTATTGAGTCAAATATTTAATTTATCACCTCCACACCAAGTCGGCCTATAAGAGGAAAAGTTTACCCACGGAAGAGGCTATATACAAGTGTAGTTCGATCTATTTTCTCACTAACTCAACAAGTTAGATACACAAGAAAAAAGTGTAGAAAAAGTGAGAAGTTCAAGGAAAGAAGGAATGATTGCAAGTTATTTTCTGGTTCAAGGTTGTGTTGCTGGGAAGGTCGAAGTTCTCGATTTATTGGGTCAAAGTTATGCTACTAGGAAGGTTGAAATTCTGGATTTGTTGGGTCGAAGTGTTGCTACTCTAGGGTTGAAGATCTAGATCGAAGTTGCTGGAAGGAAGGGTTGAACTCTGTGGTTGGAGGAGGTTTGTGTCTAGGTTGAAGAATCCTGAATTATCTCATCTTAACTAATAAAGGAAGAAGCTTGACTGGGGTTTCCCCTAGATAGAGGTTTTTCCCTAGTAGAGTGCCTACATCTTGTGTCTCTTGTTCTTGTGATCTTCATACACACATAGTTTGGTAATTTCTTGATGAAAGATAATATAATAAAGAAGTAAATGAAGCCAACATAATTCACAAGTAATTATCAAGAAAGAGAAATCAAACCCTAATTCTATTAGGACTGATTTCTCGACATGGTATCAGAGCTAAGGTCAAGAAATATTGGAGATCACTATGTTGGATTCAAAGAAAAGGTTACTCCCTCTATGATAAGATAATTTAAAACGAGACTCAATATTGCAGGAAGTTGGATCAAAAGAATCATCTACCACTTATTTAGTAAGGCTAAAAGCAAATGGTTCTTATTTGCACTCACAAGTTCACTCAATGATGACAAGGAATGGATTATTGATAGTGGAGCATTAAGGCACATGATGAGAGATAGAAAACAACTTCTCACTCTATCAAAGGAACAATCTTCTCATGCAGTGGAATTTGGAGACAATAAAAGCTATGTCGTTAAAGGCCTGAGATCAAATTCTTTGAATTTGGAAAATGGAGAAAGTCTACATCTCAACAAGATACTTTATGTTCCAGGTTTGAAAAATAATTTACTTTCAATTTCTTGCTTAGAAGACAAGGGTGATAGAATTGCTTTTATAGATGGAAAAATTATAGCTTGAGGAAAATATTCAAGCATCGATCATTAGGGGAATTTTGAGGTCTAAAATGGGCCTCAAGAAATTATAAAATAAGTGGAAATAATAAAATAAGATTAGATTATATCATCAAATTTTAGAAGGAAAAAAAGAAAAAACTATTTTTTTAACTCGTATTTTCAACTTATCTCCCTATGGGTTTACTCAAATTTCGAGTGGAAACACTCGTTGGATGCATAATTTGATTCTTCATCCAAGGATTACCCATGTTACATAATTTAAATGGACCCCGCTACACAAAAAATGACAAATATATGAAAAACGTGATTCCAATCATGATTTTTCATGTATTTCTCATTTTTCATGTAAAAGGGTCCATCGAAAGTATGCAACATGGGTACTCTTTAGAGGAGGAATTAAAATTTTCATCCAATGAGTACTCCCTCTTGAAATTTGATTAAAACCTTAGGGAGATATGTTGAAAATACAAGTTCAAAAAGTAGTTTTATTATTTTTTAATATTTTTACTTTTTTACTCCAAAAATGGTGAATCATCCCCCATGGTTGACATCATCATCTTGAATCCTATTGGTTCTTATAAATTTTATTTTGGCTGTGCATTTTTCTTAAGAGGCCCATTTTAGACCTCAAAATTCCCCTAATGAAAGCTAGGGTCATTGGAGTATGTGAAGGGAGTTTATATAGAGTGATAGCACCATCTCCTCAAGCCATAGTTCACATGGAAATCAATCCTATTGAACTATGGCATAAAAGATATGGAAATTGTTATGAAACCAGCTCACAAAAAGATAGAAAATATAGATAAATGCCTTAGAATTCAGCCTCTTCGAGGGGGCAACCTCCTTTACATTACACAAATGAATGATTCTTTGATGATTCAAATGAAAAAACCTGCTTTCTATATAAAGGAGTCTAAGGAGTAACAATATAACCCAGCCAACCTAACAATAATAATTTAAAGGCACAAAAATAACAATAGAGGGATTCTATGGGGCACAGTAATAACAATATGGGGACAATAGGGGCACAACAATATTAATAAGGGATACAACTACAATAGTAATGGGGTAATCACTAATATTATTGATCCAGGTGGATATTGGTGGCCACCTGCCAAGTCCACATGGACCCCCACCATTGTCTTTCTCAGCATTTT
>APFE030715023.1:0-33385 GCA_000404065.3 Pinus taeda
AAAATATATTTTTGATGGATATTGACTAGTTAATAAATATATTTTAGGAAAAACATTAAAATATATGAAATCTAATAAAATAGATATACACTCAATGGGAAAGGTAATACTTTTCGTTAAGAAAGAGATAATTGTTCAATAGTACACATTCGTTAGGATAGGTAACACCTACATCACCTCCTATTGCAACTCTTGTACTAAAAATGTTCATATTTTTATTATATATGTACAAATTCCTTAGTTCTCCTTGTGATCAAAAGAAACCATGAAGGTGAAACAAACTTCGACATGCATAAAAAACTTTAACTAAATAAAAGAAGCATTCATTGTTTCTTTCACTAAATTGAAATATAATTACATTTATGCATCCTAAATTATCTTTCATCATTTCAAAGAGAAAATCTCATGAAATGTACACACCCTTCAAATTGAGGATTTTCGTCCGTACTATGTCAAAAATCCTTGCAACATGCAAACATTAAATGACCCACAACTTTATTCCTTGTTATTTATTACAAATATAATAGTTTTATTAAAAAATGTCTCATGTTATTCTTCTCTTATACTTACTTAATTCTTTCCTATATATTTCCACAACAATGCCATGTTTTTTCTTTCTTCTGAAAGGGTCCTATATAGTAGCAAAAATTTCAATGATGGAAATTTATTTTAAAGCTTATAAACGTTGTCTAACATTAGTACTCCCTAAGATGCATAATGTAAAATTTTTAATGATATTTTCGTAAAAATATTGAGAGCTCTAATGATTTTCAAGTTAAAATAATTTTAAAGTATAAACTTTGAGCAAATAAATAAATGTCAAAATCAACAAGTACTTTTTATTTTTTATTTTGAAAAAGCATGGAATATTAACCCACTCTAAATATTATGCCCCAAAAAATTCTATACTACGTGGAAAATTATCGAGCTTATTTACATTGGAACATTGTTTATTATACCAATATCTCTAGACTATCCGTAAATATTATCTCATTTTCCGCTCTACTTAATCTTGCCCTTTCCTCTTCAAGGGTGATTTAACTCACACAGAACGAGAACTCAACATATTTATTTTGTTATACCTAACTACTTTAAGCATTAAATATGTTAATTGAATACCCTACTAAATATATGTGGGATTTACCACTTCTTTATTTGGATGGGTCTATAGCTACGCATAATCATTTGTAACTTATTCTTTATCTCCTATTATTGTAGAGATAATTTTCTCCTTGTTCACATTCACTAGCAATCTAAGAAATATATTGTTCCTTATTCCAATTCGCTAGAAAGGCCCCTTTATTCATGTAGAAAGGTTGGACATATATATTTTAATTTGTGTGCTCCTATGAATTTTCATTATGCTAATGAAAATAAATGTACGAAGAATTGTGTTGATGATTACATTGGAATGTGTTGGTTGCACTTATTGAAAAGTAAATCTCAAGCTTTCAAAACTTTTAAGGATTTTCATGTATGGATTGGATTATGAGCTAATCCATATTGGCTCTCTGTCATAGCGTTAATGTAAGATAAATGTACTCTAATGGATATGAAAAATATGTTTGCAAACATAGCATTCAACATCAGAGAATAGTTGCATACAATTCTCAACAAAACTATGTAGTTAAAAAAGTGAACATTACTACATTCAATATAGTTTACTCAATGAGGATTTTCAAAAATAGAACATTGATGTTTTGGGATGATGTGATTCTATGTGAAATTTATGTGAAAACGTTATGTCCATCTCACGCTCTTAGAAAAAGACTCGTAAAATGTGGTATGGATGAAATCGTTCAGTAAGCCATCACAAGGTCTTTGGTCCCTCTATATTCACTTATGTTTGTTATAGTTTAGCCATTTTTGCATATTGGGTATATTATTGTAATTATTTACTTCTAACTTTTTGGTTGCAATGTATCATACGTTGGTTATGGTTCCCTTGAAGGATTTCAACATGGTTTCTATTTTTCTCAACGATTTCGAAATGAAGTACCCTTCATACATGGAGTTCCTTCCAATATTATACAATATTTTGAGTATTTAACTTACTAATAATATTTAACTTAATTCTATTCGGTAAGAATTTTTCTTATACAAGCATATACGTACAATACAAATGTTTATCCATCTACAACAAGTATCAGATTGAGGATGTCATCTATATTATAAGTGGAATCTAAATTATAATAAAACTCTATAATGTTCTTTGCTTGATTAATTTATTGTGTTCCAATCCAAACTAAGGAATTCCTTTCTCTGTGTGTAGGTTAGTCTACAACTAACTTGGGTTACCTTGTGACATTGTTTTGGGGTCAAAATTTATGCAAGTTTTTTTTGTCTACTCTTTGGCCTTCAAGTGCTTATCAAACACTTCCTCTTTAGAGGGTTTCAATGTCGGTTCTTATTTTTACTTGATGTTGGCTACAAGGAAATTTGATGTTGTTTGAGTGTAAAGAAAACCCAAAAGTAGCTAGGGCTTTTCGCAAAAGGCCTGACACTCAAAACAGTGCATGTATATCGATTTCAATTCAAGTGATTTACCCTCTCTTTGTTAGTGAGAATATTTAATTATGAGAAAATGGTTTTGATTGTCTTATAGCCCCAACAATGTAAATATTTCTTTTTATTCATAAGAACAATTTATACAATCTATTTACTTGTTATGTGTGTAATGAATTCATTCCATGAAAGTTTTACAATACTATGATATTTGTTCTATTTATATTCTATGAAGACACATTAAATATTCATGTAAACTCTATATATTTTGTTTCTACATAATGATTTTATATAATTTACTATTACTATCATTTTCTTTGAAGAAGAGAATATGAAAATTAGGCAAGGGGTGTGTTGAACACTTGCCATGGGAGTTTTTAAAGGTTGTCCTTTAGGCCCTAGTAATAATTTATCCAAGGCTGCTTGTTCCATGGCAAATTGACATGATTTCAGTCCTTTGTTCTATAGCAAGCTAAACTAGGTAGACATTTATTTTTCTACAAGTCAAACTATGTATAAATTTATTTTTATTACGTCCAATAGTTCTTTTTTGTAGTAGCTTACAACACACTATAATTTTGTAGGTGAATAAGGGTTACTGTGGATGTTTATATATTTATCCATCGAAACAAGATTCTTTAATTTATTATATAATATCCTTTTGCATCTTTGCACACATTCAAGTGTATTATTTTTTAGAATATAATTATCTAACATTTTCTTGTTGGAAATAAGTTAAAGTGTATTTGATTCCTCTAACCAAGAACTATGTTTCCAATTAACTCCCCCAAAGCTCTATCTCCTACTTCCGAGGAGAACAAATAGTAGTCATTTCCCAATTGACATTTCCTTGACCCTTAGCATAATCTTGCTACTTTTTTGGTATGAGTACAATCATTCTTTCCCAATATACGCTTATCTTTTATAAAACCCATTTTATCTCCAACAATCCGTTTAAGTGAGTTTTACCCATGACATTTTTATTTTCAGTCATGTCTTTTCTTGGTAGTCTGCAAAACGAACAATTCAACTCTAGCAAAAAGAACATTTTTGTTTAATTTTTATCTTGCCTCTTCTTGGGCATAACTCCTTCCATGTGAATTAGAAGTATAATATCACATGTAAGCCTTTAATCATTTTTCAAGAATTATAACACAAAAAGCCAATTTTTTTTATATTAATAAAAATAAATATTTACACTGTCATATGTCACATCACTTGACCAACTTTGACTTGTTAGGGGCAATTAAATATTCAATTAAAAAGGTCATAATATAAATTTACCAAGGCTTATTACAATTCACTTTTGCAATTAGAGGAAACATAAGCACCTTGAAAAAGACATGTTTAGCATGTTTAAAAAGGAAGTTGTATATTTTTTAAATGAATTGTATGTTTTATTTGAAAATTAATTTATTAACTTAAACGAAATATAAATCAAAGGATAGAATTCAACTCTAGATTTTTATTTTTGAAATATATTTTGATTAAAATATTTGTAAACAAATTAAGTTGAACATAAGTGACTTAAAATAAAATATTTAACTTTTTCCTGGTTTTCTTCTAATATTATGATATTATGTATGTGTAAAATCATGATAGAAAAGGCAAAAAAGCACACAACAAATAAAACCATACTAAAAAATAAAAAAAACATTTTAAAATTCTATCGTTATAAAGCATCAATTTCTAGCTAATTAATCTCTAAAGTACATAATTTCTTCCAAATTATGATAACTGTTTTGTGGTGTATTTTTTGAAATCTATTGAGTAGATGTGCTTGCAAAAAGTTTATCATCATAATCATTTGTGATATTATAGTTATTTTTATTATTGAAAGATATTTTAATTAATAGATGTTATGATCATTTGTAGAAATAAATGGGATATTATTAAATTGAATATAAATTCGCACATAATTTTGCACATAAAATAAGTTAAAACCCAAATTCAACTCATTTAAAGCGTAATTGTTATATACTATGTTTATTTATGGGTAAAACCATTATATATGCACAAACACAAAAATATACATAAAATAAACTATAGTCACAAAAATTTGAAATTCTATCATAAAACATAAAATTGTAATTAATTATAAGAATATTCATTAAAAATTATTGCGATTTTAAAACACACACATTGAATAATGGTGGTTACAAAAAAAGATACACTTTCATTCATGATGTCCTGGTCATTTACCAAAATAAGTGAACTTTTATTAAATTGAGCATAGATAAGTTATGCAAGCATTCAATTCATTTAAAGTGTAGTTGTTGCATTGGATACTATGCATGCTTAAAATCGTCATATAAGTTATTTCTATCAAGTGATTCTAATAAAAGGTTTTTTGTGTTTGAGAATTTATATACATACAAATAAAAATGAAAAAACCAATACATTACATAAAATAAAAACACAAACATCTAAAATTCTACCATCACAAAACATGGATTTGTAACTAATTATCAATATATTGATTAAAAATGCTTCTCAAATATGCATTGAATAGCGATACTTACAAAAACGCCATAGCCATTCATGATGTTATGGTCATTTGCAAAAATAGATGAATTTTTTTTTAAATAAATGCTAATATAAACATATATAGTTTATTACACATTCACTTAATTGGGACTGCAATTCTTGCATATTATATTTTATCTGTGCAAAATCATCGTAGAGGTGATTTGTATCAAGTAAATAGACAATTTGGGCAATGACCTTCCCTACGGGATATTCTAATGAAAACATTTCTTGTGTTCTAAAATTATACACAAACAAGAGCATAAACAAACAAACACATACATTTCATAAAATAAAAACACAAACATTTAAAATTCTATCATCACAAAACATCAACATGTAGCTAATTATAAAAATCATATTAATTAAAAACAATTGTAAAGAGTATTGTGCATTGAATAGTGGAACTTAAAAAAATTCAAATTCATTGATGATGTTGAAGAAATAAGATTTTATTAAATTAAACAACAATTTAAAGATTAGCATGTTAATATACAAATTCTACTCATTCTGAAATTAATTATTGTATAGGATATTACTTGTGTGTAAAAATATTATACTCAGACAAACAACCAGACACAAACAAAGGCATAACAAACAAATACATAGCATAAAATAAAACCACATACATTTAAAATTATATCATCACAAAACATTAGTGTGTAAATTAATTTTTAAATTTTATGTTTATTTTGTTTCATATATTTTTAATTTTACATTTAATGATTGTGGTTAAAAAAATATTCATGCTCCTAGTCATGTGTGATGTTGTGATTATTTGTATTGTTGAAAAGTATATATTGATTAAAAGCAATCATGAAAACTTGTGATTTTCAAACATACAAAAATTGGTGATGATTCTTACAAGGAAAATCTTTAGTCATTGTTACTTGTGGTATTGTCATGGTCATTTATATCTCTAAAATTTATTGAATAAAAATATTTTTGAAATTTTGATTTTATACTAAATAGACTTAACAAATTATAAACTCCACCCATTTTGTATCGTAAAATAAAAAAATTGAGTAAAATTTAAGATAAGAATATGTTAATTAAAATATCAAATTAATGATTGATAGGGGAATTGTGTCAAGAGGACAATCTCGGTGTGATGGCTAGGGTTTCTTACTCCTTTTGCTTTCCTTATGCAGTCGGGTTTCTTCAAACATCAAATGCACCTTCTGCGTCATCGCTAGGGCATGATCTCACTGCTCGCGGGTCCGATAATGGAATTTTTGAATGGAGTTAATTCTAGTTCTAGTCTCATGTTTAGGCATGGAGACTGACAAACGATGTTGTTAGTAGTATTGTTCACCAAATGATTGATTCAGAGTACCTTGTCAGCCCGTACGTACATGATCGAATAGAAGGAAGTGAAGGGAATCACATTCATGAGTCGGGAATGGACCTATGTAGGATTAAGGCGACTCTGTAGCAGAAATCTTATAATTGTCTGCTCTTAGTCACTAGAGAAATATTGATCAGATCTGAAGGCAAAATATTGGCTACATAAGTCATTATTCGACCTCAAAAAATTCATTTCATAGATCTGTTGTTAAAGGTCCCGAATCTGGATATTCTCAATCCCCTGAGCACATTAGCTTGTCAAAATGGAGGAGTAGCATTGGATGTGAAAAGTTTGCTTCGTTTTTTGCCAGATCAGAATTTTCCTCGATCAAAGTGGGTGGGTTTGGTGGTTTGGCCATCACTTATGAAGTCAATACTACCATAGAAATCAATATCACTCTTTGCATATCCACACTTATCCATTGATTCTACTAAAGATTCATGTGACTGTCAAGTATGGGCACTCGATCTGGTAGCCTTCCAAATTTTTGTCAAATCCCCAAATGGAAAATCAATATTATTTTTAGGTTCAGGCCACAAATGACTTCAAACAATTAAAGCACAATATCGTGCACACTCTGGGTATCCCGCTACTCGTACAAAGTCTAATCTGTAGATGAAAATCGATGCAAGAAGTTGTGCTGTTACAAGATTATAACATCCTCCCGTTATCCACCATGTTATTAAACTTGAGGATCGGGGAGGATCACCTCGACCAATAAATTCAAAGGGCACAAGGGTAGTGTCTAGATCTAGTATTCCCAAAGGAACATAATCAAATCAAGGGCAGGTAAATGGAGTATTTTCTTTCATACATATCCTCAAAGGAAGATGTGTTTCCTCAACAACACCAGATCGGAAACACAATATACCCAACCCCTACATAGTGGAACAACTGAATCAAATCCCAGTATTTACTGTAGATCTAGCATAAACAAATTATTTTTTCATAACATATGAATCTCAAGAAGTACTATACAGATTCAACACTTTTTGGCTAAAACCAATGGATCTCTTCCATTGGATATTCACAAATTGGACAATAAATCGTAAGATTCAGCTTTGCTCCAGGGGATGTTTCATACTAAAATTTGTATCATGAGAGGGTTGTGAATATATACTGCAAGAGGGTCCATGGTTTTGGGGCTTCGCAGGAACTTTTGTCACCCCTTGGTTCCCATATTTCGACGCCAATATAATTTTAGTATCTCGAATGTTGGGTTGGGTTAGATTGCATAATCTATCCATACATTTATGGCTCCATAAAGTGATAGAAGCCATTGGGAACATATTAGGGTGATAAATAAATAAATATACACAAATATTTGAAGAACAAATCTACACAATCGCCAAAATTCCTTTGGAGCTAGACCTCAACAAAGGATTTTAGGACCATATTCTCTTGACACACAATAAGCAGTGCTCAACATAATTCCTATATTTTGAGAACACAACATTTAGATGTCAAATAAGCCAACAAATGAGACATCCACAAAATTCATGTCCTGATGCCAAGAAAGCACCCCAGAGGAAGAAGTAAACAAGAGAGAAACTCAAGGGATGAAAATTCCCACAAAAGTTGGCTCACAAAGAAGAGAATGATGAAGAAATGGATCCTCCTACCATTGAAGAAGCCCAAAATACACAAGAAAACATAGAAAAGGTGAGCGTTAATCATGAAGTTTCACGAACTCCAGCGCACACATTGAGGAATGAGATGATCACTGTAGCAATAGCGGTGGGAGATTCAAAATATCATTGTGTATCTCAAAGTTCAATTTTAGATAAGCAAAATCTAATAACGAATGAAGGGACCCAGCTAGAGCTTGTAATGGCCACACCTTAACAGGCAGAATGGCAAAAGGTTAAAAAGAGGAAATGGAGAAAAGGGTGACATGTTTACCACCACTTGGAGTTTTATTTTTGGTCTTTGTGATCACCAATTTCGATTGGCACAATTGAATGCATTATCACTATCTACAACATGTAATTTTGCTTTCATTAATAAAATTACAATTTTTCCTGAGGAAATAAATTATATTATATATAAATAATAATAAAAGAATCTGATTTTCAAATACACATTGAATAGTATAGTGGTTGTTACAAAGAAAAAACTTTGTCATTCATGATGTCATGGTCAATTACCAAAATAAGTGATTTTTTTTTTAAACTTACCATGGATAAGTTAATGCAAGCATTCAATTCATTTGAAGTGTATCTCTTCCATTGGATATTATGCATGATTAAAATCATCATAGAGGTTATTCGTATCAAGTTTATAGACAATTTGTTTAGTGACCTTCCATATGGTATATTATAATGAAAGGTTTTTCTGTGTTATAGAATTCATAGATATATAAACACAAACAAGCGCAATGACAAACAAGTAAATACATTCTATAAAATAAAAACACAAACATTAAAACCCTATCATCATGAAACATCCATTTGTAACTAATCATAAATATATGTTAAATAAAAATACTTATAAATAATTTTATTCTTAGATGTGCATTGAATAATGATACTTACAAACAAAAAAAAACCATGGTCATTTGCAAAAATAAATGAGATTTTGTTAAACTAAATGCTAATTTAAACATATATAGTTTAATATACATTCAATTAATTGCAAGTGTAATTCTTAGATATTATATTTTATGTGTGTAGAATCATCATAGATGTGACTTGTATCAAGTCAATAGTCAATTTGGGTGATGACCATCCATACGGCATATTCTAATGAAAGTCTTTCTCGTGTTCTAAAGTTTATACACAAACAAGGGAATACAAAAACAAAAACATTCATTACATAAAATAAAAACACAAACATTTAAAATTCTATCATCATAAATATTCTATATAATTACGAAAAATGACTAATTAGAAAGAAATTCAAATTCATTCATGATGTTGTTGTCATTTGGAAAAAAAACAAGATTTTATTAAATTAAGCTACAAGTTAAAGATCAGTACTTTAGTATACAAATTATACACATTGGCAAAGTACTTATTTTATATGATTAGATATGTGTAAAAGAATTATACACATACAAATATAACAAACAACCAATGGAAAACAAGAGCACAAAAAAAAGTACATAGCATAAACTAAAGCCACATACATTTAAAATTCTATGATCATAAAACATCAATTTGTAAATTAATTTTTAAATTCTATGTTTATTTTGTTTGTATTTTATCATCATCACGAGAGACTTTTGATATATTTTTAGACTGTCATTGAATGATTGTGGTTTCAAAAAATATCATTGTCATAGTCACTTGTCATGTTGTAATTATTTGTATTGTTGAAAAGTATATATTGATTAAAATCAATCATGAAAACATGTTATTTTCAAACTTACAAAAAATGGTGATGATGCTTATAAAGAAAATTCACAACCATATATTTTTTTCATATTATAACAAGTTATAAACTCCACCCATTCTGTATCATAACAGATTAATTAACTAATAAATTAGTTATTTATTTTGTTTAAAGTGGTGTTGTTCATTCGTTATTAATCTCAGTTTATTTAAACAAATTAATAAATTTATAAACTTCTTGTTAAGTTGGAAATGTTTTTATATTAAAATTTTAAGTTAATTACAATTTCCAATGTTTTTATATTAAATTAAATTTGAAGTTAATTACAATAAAATTTTAAAATTTTTTGAATGAACGCTTTATATTTATATATGAGGTTTTCTTTAAAATATTAATATTTGTAACGTGAGGGAGGAGGAGAATGGAGAGCGGGGCAAAAATGTGCGCTAGGGTTTTAAGCTGCTGCAAAGTTGAATTCGCTGCAATCGAGCTTATGCTTGTTTCTATTGATCAAAGGAATCCGCACAGTGGGGTATTGTTGTTGCGATGAACATCAAAGGAGGACCGAAGTTCTATGGGAACCACACTGGAAGGGATTCAGGTGATCCAAAGTTGTTGGAAACATATGATCTGTGTAGAGAATGGACACTCGACTCATGCATTTATTAGTCATGGTAATATCTTTTTCATGCAGGATCTTTTACGCATTCTCCCAAATCCACTATTTTTATTTTGCTTTCTTTAATATTTCATCGTGGACGATAGTGGAATGGAGATGATGAGGAGAGCTCTGCTAGGGTCTGGAGCCGACTGGTCAATGGCATCGATTGGCCCTACAGCGGATCCCATCCCGGATGTGGCCGTGACGTATGAAGGTTACATAGACGCCAGAGAAAAGCCCGTGAAGGTGTCGAACGGGAATCCCAAATGGATGAAGCTGACAGCGCCCTCATTTACAGAGGATCTATGTAGCCATCGTGGCTATAAACGTGTATTGCGCTTCATGCCCATATGTCATGGTCGTGCCTGAGGCCCTAAAGAAAGATGAGGCACCAAATATTGGTGCGAAACCTGTGGCTTCAAAGGCGTTGGCCCTCAATGCCAAGGATCCAGCTGCAGCCAGTAAGACTGATGCTCCGAAGGCCGTGATGAATTCTATCCCCATGATCGTCTGCAGGGTCGCAAAGAAAGCCGAAAAGGAGTCTCACTACAGGGAACAAGGAAATAGTTTCCTGAAGGAGCCCACAGAGATCCCATTGCATTATGGCGCACCTGAGGCTGCTTGGTCATGCTACCTCTAGACAAAATTAGAACCCTCATCGCTAGTTAATATTTTTTTATTTAAATTTTTTATTAAAACCCCTTCGGAGATGTCATTATTGATCTGGGTTCATGCAATAGACTGTGTGATGCATTTTTAGAATCTTATGTCAAATCATTTTGGATATCCAGCTGGATTACAATAACTATGTTTTGAGGGAAAAGCTCTCTAGGATCCCAAACCTCTCACATAATACAATATTTTACTTGTGTCTACTATAATACTCAATTTGAGATTGAGAGGTGATGCAACAGATTACAATAAAACAAATCATTCAAGAGGATAATTTTAGAGAAATTCAACCAAAAACAAATAAATACATTAAAAGCACAAAAAAGGAGGACTTTCCTTCAAAAACATCCTCCAAGAGAAAAATTCACCTTCCGCCACAACAAAGCAAGCCGAAACTGAACCATGTACATATATTTTGGAGAAATTGAATCAAATCCTAAAATTAAATAGAGATATACCAGAAACAAATGAGCATTGTAATATTTGTGGAAAACAAGCTATTATCTGTAGATACAACTGTTTCTGCACAAAACCCACTGAGCTCTTTCACTGGATTTTCACAAACTGCAGTGCTCACTATGATATTCACCTCTGTTCTAAGGGGTTTTTCATTGTAAATTTCCCATCAACAAAGGCTACAGACATCATATTACAGAAACGACCATGGTTCTCGGGATCCATAGATCTTTTCATCACGCCATGGTTTCCGGAATTTGATGCAAATACTATGGTTGTATCTAGGATGCCAGTTTGGGTTCATCTGCAAAACCTCCCGTTACATCTATGGAACGAGCCAAACCTTGCAGGCATCAACATTACATCTATGGAACCAGCCAAACCTTGCAGGCATCAGCAACACCATCGGGCGACACATTAGAATGGACACACAAAGACTAGAGAAAAGAATTTTCACATTCGCACGAATATGCGTAGAAGTAGATCTCAACAAAGGTTTGTCGACCACATTCAACTGAAGCACAAACAGTGGTGATGGACACATATACTTGATTATAGAAATACAACATTTAGATGTAGAAACTATAGGCAAATAGGACACCTACAAAATAAGTGCCTGAAGCCAAAAAATACACCCGTGGAAAGACAAAACAGGAAACAGGCCAAGCGATGGCAATTTTCACCACCAGGCTCTCATGAGGAGGAGGAAGCTGGTGTGGAACATCCAATACCAATGAGGAAAATCATATGAACAAGGAATCAGAAGCACATGAATTACATCCACAATCTACATGAATTACATCCACAATCTTCTATGGACTCATAGATAGTAAATATACCAGACACAATGGATACCCCTGGATCCAAATGACTACATACATTAGACAACTCTGATTCTGATAAACAAAACCCTCGACCTAAGGATGATACTTCACTTGCACTTACATCTTCGATGCTGATTCAAGGGGAGTGGTGCAAGGTGAAGAAGAAGAAAGGGAGAAGAACATGATTTTTCTCCCCATATGTACATTATTTTTTGCAATTTTTGATGAGCTATTTGTTTTAATTAATAAAATTAGGATCTTTCTCCTCGAAAAAAAAAACAATATTTGGAATGTTAAATAAGATATAATAAAATAATATAACCTTCACAAAACCCATTTGAAACACATTTATAGTTAATTTTAAAATTAGTTATTTGTTACTAAATTAAAGTAAAAATAAAAAAAACGTTTACAATAATGGGAAATTATTTCTTAAAAATTAAATAAAACTTTTAAAAGAAATTAAATGCTAGAAAATATATATATGGGAGTTAAGAAAATGAGAATATATATATATATATATATATTTCTATATACAAAATTGACAATAATTTATCGAACATTTTATACAACAACCTTATAAATAATAATTAAATAGATATTAATATGAATTCATGTTGCCAACAAAAACAAAAAAGATAAAACACATACATAATTAAATGTTAAAACAAATTCATGTTGCCAACAATAACTAACAAAGTGAGATAGAGAGACAACTAAATGTTAAGTTTACCAACAATGACCAACAGGGTGAGGTGCTGGACCTTTACAAAAGTGTAAATAAATGTTTACATATATCCTCTCGACTTTTACTCATAGGTAAATAAATGTTTACTCTACTCCACGCTCTCCCAACGGATAAAGTCAAAACCACAAAATCATTATCTTATCTTCTTCCCGATGAATGGAGTCAGGACCACAACGGATGGATTTTTCTGAATTCGTTAATCGAATTACTCCAGCCCCAGTATTTCGGCAAGGTCCGTCGTTACTCATCGCCTCCGAGTTGTCAGAAAATTCAAAAGCTCCACAACAAGCCTAATAAGACTATGACGTGTAGATTTTAAACAATTCAATAAAATTGCATATAATTTAGTGGAATGAAGAACATAAGAGATGGTGGCAGGGGTGAGCGTGGGCTATAGGAAATTAGAACGAAGGAACCGAAATTTGCCATTTTCAACTTCATGCCATGATAGTCTACTTGCCATGGGTCATTATAGGTTAATAAATTTTTTAACTAATAAATAAAATCATATAGGTTAATATTCATTTTCATTAAAGTCATATGGATTAACAATTCTCTTTATTGGTAATTAAAAAATAATCAATTTATATTTTATTTTTAAATACTTTTAGGTTGGATAATTTGAATGATAAATATATCAATAAAATATTCATTTCAAATTGTTTGAGATAACTTAACTTTTTCAATATTTTTAAGAGTCTTGCAAAATAGTAGGAGTATAAAAAATCTAGCTACGAAATAGCTAAAGGTCTTTTAAGCACAACCAATTAGTTATTGGATTAAAACAATGAGGAAATCATAAGGAAAGGCCCATTAGTTATTAGTTACCAATAATATTTTGATCTATAAAAATATATATTAATATATGTATCCTTAAATTCACTAATTATAATGAATTTATTATTAGATATTTCTATATATTGAACTATATATTAACCCCCACAAAATGGTTCCCCTTATTTAATGTAAATCTCATACAATATGTGCCCCTTAACCTAAAACCATTATGAATGTCAAAACACTAATATGACCCATAACAACTAATTTACTATGATCACTCATACTCATAGATAATTACAAACCCTTCCATAATGCAACCTCTAACCACTATTACTATTAAAAAAGAATGACACTTATAATTATTAAGGGACTAACTCTAAATTAATTAAACCATAGTGCACTATGAGCTTTAAAACACAATGAATTCTAGAGACTATGACCCCTAGTACACTTCACAATCTTGACATTATAATTCTTGAAATTTTACAACACACATTAATTTTAATATCTAACACATTAACTATCATTAAGATGATAGATTTTATGTACTTAAAGTGGCATAACATAGTGATAAAGTTGAATGAAGTGCAACTCCAAATGCAATCACATAAGAAAGGAATATAGTAAATGTTGTGTATTTTGGAGATGATATTTTGATTATCTATATTAACCCAAAAATCAACTTTCTTGAGAAAACATATGGTAATGGTTTTGACTATCAATATTGATCCAAAACCCACTTTTAGTTATATGTATTTCAAAATTATAAAATTTCAAAATTTCGTATTTTTATATGCTTTTTTCCTATTTCCACTATTCAATGCAATACGAATAATAAATATTCATTATTGGGTTCTTATTTATTCATGTTTATATTATTCTGTTAAATACACGTATTGTTGAATTAAGTTTTTGATATCTCAATTTTTTTTCTTATTTCTAAATTTTTACTAATGAGAGAGAGTCATTTTTCATGAATAGGTAGAGCCTCTAACATTAAACTCAATATTCTACCATAAATTAGTCAAATTATCATGACGACAAAAATATACAAATAGGAAAAACACATTGGTGACATGCTGAATATGAACCGGTATGAATGTGAAAATTTTAATAAGTCCATTTGGTTCCCTTCTTTAGTAATTTGGATAGACATGAAACAAACTTCACTAGTTACTCCTCCAGAAATATTTAAAAATCTTCCAATAGATGGAGAGTACCTCAAAACATACAAAAAAAGTTTCCTTCCTCATCGCAGATTCAATTGTCGCTACAAATAATTGAAGTTTGGCATGTTGACACTTTAGATGTAGCCCAGAAAGATATTCTGTATCAACCTACAATTGACCAAATGTATATATGATCAGTTAATAATCTAACATAATACAATTCCACCACAAGCTCAAGAAAAACAAGGGGATATACTTTTAATCCTTCTAGATTCTGAACAAGAAGAAGAAAGGGAAGCATAGTTAGACACAACCATTTAAATTTGACCTCATAGTACCTGCGACATAATATCATAAGAATATTGCAAGCGAAGACTCACGGAGTTGGAAAACAACAGGGACATAAACATATACAATAAATGGGAATGAAATATTTCTAGGTATTCAACTAGAAGAACCACAATAACAATAGAATCTACACTCAATCGCACGAAATATTTTTGAGGATACCCTATAAAGGGTAGAAAAGAAAAGAAGCCTAAAGAATTAGAACAATTTCTAGAATAATCTATTGGGCCTCACGTCTTGCAGTTTCTTGGACATGTAAAATATGTATTCATTGAACGATGACTATAGAAAATGATGGTAGTTCAACAAACACAGGAACATAAAAAATCGACTCTAGACAAACTCAACATAGAAGGAAGCTCATCATAGGCAGAAGACGAAGGATAGTCGACTAAACACAACAAGAATAAAAATATCTTCAATATCGACTTGACTTTTGATTCACCCCATGTTACAATTATAGAAAAAAATGATGATCAAGATAAAACCCGATCCAAGAAAACTGATAGTGACAAAGTTTCATCCAAGCATTCTAGCTTTGATGACATATTAAGTTGGATAGTAACAATATTAATCTATAAAGAGAAAAACATGAAATGGGGATTTGGTTGGAACGTTATAACTAGGAAATAGAACAACAAAATATAAACATTCCAATAAGGATTAATGATCCACCTTTTGCAGTCCAATAATTAGTATATAAGACGGTAATTATGCTAATCGTCATAGTTATAAGTTAATTCTTAGGTTGATGGAATATATTTAAACCCCATGGAATATGTTTGAACATTCATAGCAATATTGACATATTTCACTGCTAAAAGTTTCCACTAAGATTTCTTGTTGTTGTTGAAATATGCATGCAAGTTTATTTATTTTTATAAATAACCAAAATATAATTTGTAATAAAATTATAATTTAGTTAATTTATATTGCTTTTTTAAGCTATGAAATGTGATAGGAATAATAGGGTACCCATTTTGATGGTTATCATGGATTGAATTTTGTTTTCACTTCCATCCATTTGATTTATATGGCTTCCCTTGTTTGTCTTAATTTTATGTTAATATTTTCTTTTAACTTCAATTGGAAATAAATTACAAAATAGATATTCCTATAATTATGCTCAATAGTAATAATAAATCTTCCATAGTTATAATTTAATTATTAGGCTGATCGTAGATATTTAAACCCCATGGAACATGTTGGAGTATTCATTGTAATATTGACATATCATTGATAAGATTTGTACCAAAATTAGGTATACTCTATTAATTAAATTATCTCAAATTAATTAATTTAAGAAAATGGCATATCAGCACATCATATTGGGAATGTGGTATTTCTAGGCCATGGTAATGTAAGAAGACTTGTTTCCAATTAAAGGATTTCCATAAAAATAGTGAGGTGAAACTACATGGATAAACATATTTTTAATAACTCCAATAATAATAACAATAATAAATATATAGTTTAGTTAACTTTTATAATATTTTAAATCTCGTTAATGAAATATGTATAATGGGGTTAGTGTTTTGATTCTTATCATAGATTGATGGCTATAGAAATTTTTCAATCCATTTGATTATATGGTCACAATAGTTATAATAAAAGAAATAAATCATTTTATAGTCAAAATATTCTATATATGGTATATTTTAAATTAATTTGGAAAGAATCTTTTTTATTAAATTAAGGAGGAATGGAGATCATAATTACATTTTAAATAAGTCTTAACCTTCTATTAATGAGTAATATTAAAAATATTAATTATTGATTATTGAATCTCTAGCATCAACCTATTTATTGTTCATAATTAAATTAAAATTATAGAAATCCTATCAAGGGATACACAGTATCAACATAACAAAATTAAAGAATCATGAATATGATTTCACAGATTTATTTATATGCATTTCAGATTTGTAAATTATGCATTCCTATTTTTCTAATCACTAATATTTATATTTATATACATAAATATATATATTTGTAATATGATTTCTTTTAATATTTTTGTTGTTTTGTTTTTGTCTTCATTTTTTCTACTCAATTCTAAGTTAAATGTTGAGGCTTTGTTTTGAAATCTAAGGTGTTGTTGAGTTCAATGCAATGGCTTCACAGATTTTAACTTATATGTACAGTATATGAGATATTTTTCTATTAAAATTATGCAAATCTCAAATGTATTCACATTTATTTATTTAGGAATGGAATTTAAAGGATACAAACCAAAACACATTGACGCCATTATACACATATTAATGTTTCTCTAGCCTCATTATTCATGAAAATCCCCCTTTGAATGGGTGTGAGATATGAAAAACACCTTCCACGTGATTTGGAAGAGAATCATATTACAATGTAAAAATATATTTTTTGATGGTTATTGACAAATGAATAAATATATTTTAGGAAAAACATTAAAGTATATGGAAATCTAATAGAATAGGTATAGACTCAATCTGAAAGATAATACTTTTCATTAAGAAGGAGATAATTGTTCAACAATACACATTTTTTAGGATAGGTAACACCTACATCACCTCCTATTGCAACTATTCTACTAAAAATGTTCATATTTTTATTATATATGTACAATGAGAAACTTCGTAGTTCTCCTTTTGATCAAAAGAAGCCATGAAGGTGAAATAAACTTGGACATGCATAAAAACTTTAATGGAATAAAAGAAGCATCCATTTTTCCTTTCACTAAATTGTAATATAACTACATTTATGCATCCTAAATTGTCTTTCATAATTTCAAAGAAAAAATATCATGAAATGTACACACCCTTCGCATTGAGGATTTCCATTGTTACTATGTCATAGAGGCTCCCAACATGCAAACATTAATGACCCACAAATTTATTCCTTGTTAGTTATTCCCCACATGTTAGTTTTCTTCAACAATGTCTCAAGTTATTCTTCCTTGTTACTCACTTCATTCTTTTATATATTTTCCACAATTGTGCCATGTTTTTTCTTTCTTCTCGAAGGGTTCTATCAAGTAGCAAAAATTTCAAGGATGGAAATTTATTTTAAAGCTTATAAACCTAGTCTAACATTAGTACCCCATAACATGCATAATATAAAGTGTTTAATTATATTTTCTTAAAAATATTGAGAGTTCTAATGATTTTGAAGTTAAAATAGCTTTAAAGTATAAACATTGAGAAAATAAATTAAAATAATGTCAAAATTGACAGACATTCTTATCTTTTATTTTGAAAAAACATGGAATATTAACCGACTCTAAATATTGCCCCAAAAAAATTTGTCTACTACGTGGAAAATTACTGGGCTTATTTACATTGGAACATTGTTTATTCTACCGAGAGCTCATAGAGTATTCGTCAATATTATCTCATTTTGCGCTCTACTTAGTCATGCTCCTTCCTCTTCAAGGGTGATTTAATTCCCAAATAATGCGAACTAAACACGCTTATTTTGTTATACCTAACTACTTTAAGCATTAAATATGTTAATTGAGTATCCTATTAAATATATGTGGGATTTTCCACTTCCTTATTTGTATGGGTCTTTAGCCATGCATAATCATTTCTAACTTCTTCTTTGTCTCATATAATTTTTTGGATAACTTTCTCCTTGTTGACATTCTCTACGAGTATAAGAAATCTATAGTTCCTTGTTCACATTTGCTAGCAAGGTCTGTTTATTCATGTAGAAAAGTTGGACATATATATTTTAATTTGTATGGTCTTATGAATTTTCCTTATGCTAATGAAAATAAATGTATGAAGAATTGTATTGATGATTACATTGGAATGTTTTAGGTGTACTATTAGGTCCCTATACTACTAGTGTAACCCATTATTGCTATTAATACAACCACCTTATTATATTTTTGTGCCCATGCAATCCAATATTTTTATTATTGTGCCCCATATAAACCCATTATTATTATTATTGTGCATTACATTAATATTGTTATGTAAGATCTGATTATATCATGACCCCTTAGAATTTTATATAAAGAAAGGATGTCTTGTCAATTGTATCATCGAAGAATTTTTCATGTGTAATGTAAAGGAGGTTTCCCACTCAAAGAGGCTTATTTCTAAGTTGTTGATCTATCTTTTATGTCTTTTTGTGGGTTGTTTTCATAACATGTATTTATTGGGAAGTAAATCTCAAGGTTTCAAAACTTTTAAGGAATTTCATGTATGGATTGGATATGAAGCATAATCACATATTGGCTCTCTTCATACTGTTAATGGAAGATAATGTAATCTAATGAATATGGAAAAATATATACAAGCATGGGATTCAACATCATAGAATAGTTCCATAGAATTCTCAACAAAAATATGTAGTTGAAAGAATGAACATTACTATAATTAATATAGTTAACTCAATGAGGATTTTCAAAAATTGAACACTGATGTTTTGGGATGATGTGATTCTATGTGCAATGTATGTGAAAATCTTATGTCCATCTCACACTCTTAGAAAAATACTCCTTGTAAAATGTGGTATGGATGAAATCCTTTGGTAATCCATCACAAGGTCTTTGGTTCCTATACATTCACTTATGTTTTTTATAGTATAACCATTATTGCATATTTCGTATATTATTGTATGTTTTTACTTCTAACTTTGTGGTTGTGATGTATCAAACATTGGTTATGCATCCCTCAAAGGATCTCAACATAATTTCTATTTTTCTCAATGGTTTCAAAATGAACTAAACATAATACATGGAATTCCTTGCAATATTTTACAACCTTTCTAGAATTTTCACTCTATGATTAAAATTTAACTCGATTCTCATCTCGATATAATTTTTCTTTGTACAAACATATATGTACAATACTAATGTTATTCCCTTTACAACAAAGTATCGGGTTGAAGGATAGCATCTATATTACTAAGGTTAGACTCTACTTATGTCAAAACCCTCTATAACATTCTTTGCTTGATTAATTTAGAGTTATTCCAATCCAAACAAAGGAATTCCTTTCTTGCATGTGTTGGTTAATCTATGACCAACTTGAGTTATCTTGTGACATTGTTTCAGGGTAAAAATTCATGCACGCTTTCTCGCCTATGCTTTGGCCTTCAAATACTTATCCAATGCTTCCTCTTTACAGGGTTTCAATGTCGGTTGCAATTTTTGGTTGATGCTCGCTCCAAGGAAATTTGATTTTGTTTGAGTTTAAATAATACCGTTATCTAGCTAGGGATTTTCCCAAAAGGCCCAACACTTGAAACAATGCATGGATATCAATTTCAATTAAATGGATTTACCCTCTCTTTTTTAGTGATAATATTTAATTATGAGAAAATAGTTTTGGCCATCTTATAGCCCCAACAATGTAAATATTTCTTTTTATTCATAAGAAATATGTATACAATCTATTTACTTGTTACTATGTGTAATGAAGTGATTCCATCAAAAGTTTAAAATACTATAATATTCGTTCTATTTATATTCTATGGGCACACATTACATATTCACGTCAACTCTACATATTTTGTTTCTGAATAATGATTGTATATACTTTACTATTACTATCATTTTCATTGAAGAAGAGCATATGAAAATTAGGCAAGAGGCACATTGAACCCTTGTCATGGGAGTTTGAGAAGGTTGTCCTTTAGGCCCTAATATTTCTTTGCCAAGGGTTGCTTGTTCCATGTCCAATTGATATGATTCTAGTGCTTTGACCTATAGCAAGGTAAACTAGGTATACATTTATTTTTCTACAAGTTAAATTATGTATAAATTTATTTCTCTTACCTGCAATAGTTCTTCTCTGTAGTAGCTTACAACAAACTATATTTTTATAGGTGAATAAGGGTTATTGTGCATGTTTTGTATATTTATGCATTCAAACAAGCTTCTTTAATTAATTACATAATATCCTTTTTCATCTTTGCACACATTCAAATGTATTATTTTTTGTGCACGCTTATATATTTACCCATCCAAAAAAGCTTATTTAATTTATTATATAATATCCTCTTGCATCTTTGCACACATTCAAGTGTATTATTTTTTAGAATATACTTATCTAAGCTTTTCTTGATGGAAATAGATCAAAGGCTATTACATTCCTCCAACCAAGAACTATGTTTCCATGTACCTTCCCCTAAGCTCTAACTCCTGCTTCCCAGGAGAACAAATAGTAGTCATTTTCCAATTTACATTTCCTTCACCCTTAGCAACATCTTGCTACTTTTGGGGTATGAGTACAATAATTATTTCCAAATATAGATTTATATTTTATCCAACTCCTTTTATCTCCAACAATCATTTTAAGTGAGTTTCACACACGAAACTTTTTATTGAATCATGTGTTTTCTTGGTAGTCTGCGAAACCAACAATTCAACTCTAGCAAAAAAGGAGATTTTTTTGGAACTTTTTATCTTTCCTCTTCTTGGGTGTAACTCATTCCGTGTGAATTAGAAGTCCAATATCACATTTAAGCCTTTAATAATTTTTCAAGAATCATAACACAAAAAGACAAATTTTCTTGTATATGAATAAAAATAAATGTTCACATTGTCATATGTCACATCACTTGACGCACTTTGACTTGTTAGGGGCAATTGAATATTCAATTAAGAAGCTCATAAGATAAATTTACCAATTCTTATTACAATTCAATAATTAGAGGAAACATAAGCACCTTCAAAAGACATATTTAGCATGTTTAAAAAAGAAAGTTATACTTTTTTAAAATAATTGTCTTTGCTTTGAAAATGAATTTATTAAATTAAACACAAATATAAATCAAAGGATAAAAATTCAACTCCATGTTTGTATTTTTGAAATATATTTTGATTAAATTATTTGCAAAAAAAATTAAATTGAACATAAGTGAGTTAAAATATAAGATTGAACTTTTTCGTCATTTTCGTATAATATTATGATATTATGTATATGTAAAATCATGACACAAAAAAGAAAAAATAACACAACAAATAAACCCATATTAAAAAATAAAAAGCACATTTTAACATTATATCATTATAAAGCATCAATTTCTAGCTAATTAATTTCTAAAGTACATAATATCTTGCAAATTATGATAAATGTATTGAGTAGTTCTGCTTGCAAGAAATTTATCATCATAATCATTTGTGATATAATAGTTATTTTTATTATTGAAATATATGTTAATTGATAAATGTTATGATCATTATTTGAAATAAATGGGATGTTATTAAATTGAATATCAATTTGCACATAAAATAAGTCAATACCCAAATTCAACTCGTTTAAAGTGTAATTGTTATAAACGATGTTTATGTATGTGTAAAGCCATTATATATGCACAAACACAAACATATACAAAAAAAAATATATAATCAAAAACATTTGAAAGTCTACCACAAAACATAAAATTGTAATTAATTATAAGAATATATTAATTTAAAATAATTGTAATTTTAAAATAAAAACATTGAATAGTGTTGGTTACAAAAAAAAAATACATTTTCATTCATGATGTCATGGTAATTTACCAAAATAAGTGAACTTTTATTAAATTGAGCATAGATAAGCTATGTGAGCATTCAATTCATGTGAAGTGTAATTCTTGCATTGGATACTATGCATTCTTAAAATCATCATATAATTTATTTGTATCAAGTTATTCTAATCAAAGTTTTTTTATGTTCAGGAATTTATAGGCATACAAACACAAAGAAACAAAGCAATACATTACATAAAATAAAAACACAAACATCTAAAATTTTACCATCACAAAACATCGATTCGTTACTAATTAACAATATATATTGGTTAAAAATAGTTCTCGAAGATGCATTGAATAATGATACCTACAAAAAATCCATAACCATTCATGATGTTCTGGTCATTTGAAAAAATAAATGAAATTTTGTTAAACTAATTGCTAATTTGAACATGTATAGTTTAATACACATTCAATTAATTTGGACTATAATTCTTCCATATTATATTTTATGTGTGTAAATCATCATAGAGGTGATTTGTATCAAGTAATTTGGGCAATGGACTTCCATATGGGATATTCTAATGAAATACTTTTTTGTGTTCTAAAATTATACACATAACAAGAGAATAAAGAAACAAACACATACATTTCATAAAATAAAAACACAAATATTTAAAATTTTATCATCGCAAAACATCAACCTGTAACTAACTATAAAAACATAGTAATTAAAAACACTTATAAAAATATTGTGCACTGGATAATGGTGCTTATAAAAATTCAAATTCATTAATGATGTTGAAAAAAGAAGATTTTATCAAATTTAAAAACAATTTAAAGATTAATAAGTTAATTCACATGTTCTACTCATTCTAAAAGTAATTATTGCATATGATATTAAATATGTGTAAAAATATTATACCCAAACAAACAATTACACGCAAACAAAAGCACAACAAAAATACATAGCATAAATTAAAACCACATACATATAAAATTCTATCATCAGAAAACATGCATTTGTAAATTAATTTTTAAATTTTATGTTTATTTTTTTGGATATATTTTTAATTTTACATTGAATGATTGTGGTTAAAATAATATGCATGCTCATAGTCACCTGTGATGTTCTGATTATTTGTATTTTTTAAAAGTATATATTGATTAAAAAAATAATGAAAACTTGTGATTTTCAAACATACAAAAGCTAGTGATGATTCTTACAAGGAAAATCCATAGTCATTATTACTTGTGGTATTGTCATGGTCATTTGTATCTAAAAAATTTATTGACTAAACATATTTGTGAAATTTTGATTTTATACAAAATAGATTTAACAAGGTATAAACTTCACCCATTTTGTACCATAAAAATTAATTAATTAATACACTAATTATGAACTTACAATCATTGAAGTACCCACAACTAATGGCCTATACACCTGGACGAATAAACGAGCAGCTCCACTGCAAATCGCTTCCCTCCTCGACAGATTTCTAATATCAGACAATGCCATTCACATTGGAGGAGAATTTACAGCTCACATAATTCCTTTTTCTGGATCAGGTCATTGGCCTATTGAATTGCACTGGAATAGGCCAGGAAATAACATTAAAAGGCCCTTTCGTTTCGAAGCTTTCTGGATTTCCCATCCAGAGTTCAAGCAATTCATCAACACAACATGGAAAAATTCTAATCCAAGTGAAAATACCAAAATGGAAAGATTCCAAAAAAAGTTGAAGATGCTAAAGGCAGAAATAAAGCGTTGGAACAAAACTACTTTTGGCAACATATTAAAGGAAAAGGAACAGCTTATTCAAGAAATCAAAAACACGCAACAACGAATAATCTTGGAGGGGCGATTAGAAGAACTCACACAAAGGGAACAAGAAATGGAAAGCAAACTTCTGGAGCGGGATCGACAGGAGGAGGTTCTATGGCGGCAGAAATCCAGAATCCAATGGCTGCAGGAGGGTGAGAAAAACACCAAGTTCTTCCATAAAACCACAATGCAAAGAAGAATGCGAAATCAAATATCACAGGTAAACAATGCTCAGGGAGTAAAAGTGGAGACACAGGAAGGAATAGAACAGGAATTTGTACACTATTTCAAGGAAATGAGTAAGGAGCCAAATATCAACAGAGCGGAGGCAATAGACAACATCACAAGGAAAATACCGCGTCTCATCACAGAGGAGCAAAATACTCTACTTCTCAAGCCGATCAGCCTTCAGGAAGTGGAAAATGCAGTTAACTCCCTAAAAGCAGGTAAAGCTCCTGGTCCTGACAGCTTCACGTCAAATTTCTTTCAGCACTTTTGGGAGTTAATCAAGTGGGAAGTGTGGCAAGTAGTAGAAGAATCTCGCAACATGCGATGGATGTATCTGGGCTTGAATGCAACATTCATTTCCCTAATACCTAAATCGGAGGAGTCCAACACGCTTGATAAATACAGACCCATTGCCTTATGCAATATCATCTACAAGATAATTTCCGAGGTAGTGGCGCTGAGGTTAAAACCGGTGCTTCCATTCATCATCTCACCAGAACAATCCGGCTACGTAGAGGGACGTCAAATAATGGATGGGATAATACTCACCCATGAGATTAGTCACTCCCTCAAACATTCAAAAAAACTAGGTATGCTTCTTAAAATTGATCTATCTAAAGCTTTCGATAGCATAAGCTGGGAATACATGCAAAAGATTCTAACTGCTTTTGGGTTTGCCAATGCCTGGATACGATGGATTACCAGTCTCATCTCTTCCACATTCTTTTCAATTCTCATTAACGGGATTCCTACCTCTACCTTTCGCTCATCTAGAGGTATTCAACAAGGGGATCCCTTGTCACCTTTTTTGTTTATAATCATGGCGGAAGGATTAGGTCGATGCATTTAAAATGCCATCATTTCACAAGACCTCAAAGGCATTACCCTCCGCCAAGCCCCCACCGTCTCCAATCAGTAATTTGTAGATGACAACATGATATTTGGGCATTCCTCAGTTCAAGAAGCTCGATCCTTAAATTCCTTACTTAACATATTCTCTAAAGCCTATGGAGCTCTTATTAACAAAGTAAAATCCCAGATCTTTTTCTTCAACACCCATCCGACCACTCAGCGAGCAATCACTCACATTCTAGGCTTCTCCATTGCTACCCTCCCATCCAAATACCTAGAGGCCCCTCTCTTTGCATCGACTCAGAAGCATTCCTCGTGGACTTCCCTTCTTGAAAAATTGG
Organism: Pinus taeda; assembly: GCA_000404065.3. Lineage (NCBI taxonomy): Eukaryota > Viridiplantae > Streptophyta > Pinopsida > Pinales > Pinaceae > Pinus > Pinus taeda. Next base: position 26,063 of record APFE030715023.1, read on the forward strand.
AGCCCAAATTATTCCTCTGGACTCACCGCTCCTTAAATATGGCTAGTAGGCTGGTGCTCATCAAGGCGGTTCTTCAATCTATGCCGCTTTACCTATTTTCCATACTGGCAGCACCAAAATAGGTCTTAAAAGCCATAAAAAAATTACAGCGAAACTTCCTTTGGGGCAGCACTGGACCTAACAGGAAATGGGCTTTGGTAAAATGGGAGAAAGCTTGTCTCCCAAAAAGTGGAGGAGGAATTGGCCTCCGAGAGCCAGAACACAACAACTTGATCATGGGAGCAAAGATATGGCGGAAATGGCTATCCTACCCCAGCACACAATGGGCCAAAATATGGACAGCCAAATATGCAAACAACCTACCCCTGGAGGAGCGCATAAGAATGTCAGAAATAAGTAAAGGATCAACAATATGGAATTCAGCAATATTAAACAGGGATCTTATTCAGAAACATAGTTTCTAGGAAGTGAAGGACGGATGCACATCCCATTTTTGGACAGACTCATGGCAGCAATTCCCAAGCATAACAAATATCATCCAAGGCATACCGCTTCAGGATATCAACCAACAGGAAAAGATCAATCAATTTTGGGAAGAAAACAATGAATCCGACCACCATGATTGGAAAGAAGCCAACACTATATTACCTCATAGTCCGGAGGCAATTAAACAAGCCCTAGCAGAGGAGTTAACAAAAAGGAAAATCCTCAAGGAGACAGGCCACGATAAACTAAGATGGGGCTATGAAGAGAAAGGTACATTTACAACCAAGGAAGCATACCAAATCATCCTAAAAGGTAAATTCACCAAAGATAAGCTATGGGAGAGAATTTGGAGCACCCCCATATGGCCGAAGATTTCCACCTTTCTATAGCTTTTGTCCCATAATCGTATTCTCACCTGGGATAACCTCAGAAAACGGAAATTTGCTGGACCCTCAATTTGCCTCCACTATAAAATGGCGGAAGAATCAGTGGTTCACCTTATGCAATCATGCCCATATGGCAGAAGAATATGGGAGAAAGTCTCATTTCGATGCCAGAAGGAAGGCAGAGTGTTGGGTGACATCAATAACACCTTACGAAACTGGCCCCAACAGCCTTTTCAATGTACCATCCTCAACACTCTATGGAAAATAATTCCAGCTATAGTAATGTGGAACATTTGGAAAGAGAGGAACAGGAGAATATTTAAAAATCAGGCAATGGAAGTGGAGCAAGTTTGGACAATCATACACAAGAATATTCAGGAAACCCTTTCTACTAGAGACTGGTCCGAGGAGGATCTCCCTTCCAGCAGTAAGGAGCAGGCCATATGGAATAACTGGAGAATCTAGATCCCACCTCCCAACTCTCCACAAGGCACCTCTGTCAGGCAGCATGCGACGCCTACCAACTGGAAACCTCCACCTACTAACACCTACATGCTCAATTTTGATGGAGCTTCCAAAGGAAACCCAGGCACTACAGGATATGGGGGAGTGATTCGGAACTCTCAGGGCAACCCTCTCAAAGTCTTCTTTGGATCTATAGGATGGAACTAAAACAATGCAGCAGAATTGGAAGGCCTTTGGAGAGGACTCCAAATTGCTCAAAATCAGAGATACACTCCCCTTATAGTAGAAGGAGACTCTCAAATTATTATAAACATGGCCACAAAGATTCAGCAAGGCTCAAAATCTCAGAAGGTAAGCAGAATTTGGAGAATGGTAACCAGGCTTGAGCTTCTTCAACATTGGCTACAGAATAACAAAGCCATATCCTTTAAGCATATCAGGCGAGAAGGAAACAAGTCAGCAGATTTTCTGGCTAATTTAGGACCAGAGCGAGGAAAGGAGCACCATGAAGGATACTTACAGGACATTGTCTTGGAGATAGAATGGACAAATTTCCAGGAGATCCTTCAAAATGATATGCAGATGAAAGAAGAGGCACACCCGGATGCGGGTGCCCGCATGATAAATAGAGGGCCATGTGCAAGCCTCGTGGGAAGGACACCTAGACGACGCCTCAGAGATGTGCTATGAGGATTCTTAATGCGGAATTGAATGGCATTCAATGCCATTTACTCTGGTTACCGTCCCAAGGGAATAACGAAGGCTATATCAGATAGATATAAAATATAGACATCTTAGATTTCACACTGTGAAGTTATCTCTTTCGGAATTGAAGACACTCTAATTATTCTCGAAATGGACCAAGGCTATTGATAAAACAGATACCCCACCTCTAAAATAAAGTTTCATCCTCAGACAGATGGGAAAAACTTGGTCAGGTTGAAAGGGAGAGCATAAAACTCTTCACTTCTAGGATCAGTTTTGAATGAACGAAACTTATCCCACCAATGATGGCCTCTGTTCTTCCTTGTTGAGCTCTCCCCCATATATAGAGTTTATCCAAAAACAATGCTATGCTGCCAATAACTAAAGGTTGTGACGAGAAAATCACATTGGTAATGTCATTGAACTGTTAAAAAAGCCATTCAAAAATGTTTAAAGTTAAAAACATTGAAAATTTGAAGATTGAAGGGAATGTTGCCACAACGAACTGCTAGCCAAAAAATTTCGATGTAGTCCCTGAAAGAAGTTGTGAGAGCCCTACCCATCATCCATTAGTGTGGAATGGACCATGACCAAAAGAAACTGTAAATTCATTCAAGTATTGTGGTACCGATAATCCCAAAAATAGAGAGAAGCACAAGATGAACTTCGTCCTGAAACTACTTAGATTACAAAATTGAAGGAAACTGAGACCCCCACCAGTTGCTCATCAAGAATACAAAAATTTTCAGACACGAGGAAAAACCCAAAGAATTGTTGTTCTACCCTACAATTTTAAAGCTACTTCGTACAAACTGTCTGCCAATATAGGTACCCAATGAATTGTCGTTGTAGCCTAGTATGTTGAAATTGCAATGTACAACTAAGTGTCTCCCAATATGAGTTAACCTTAAGGTTTTATGCATACATCCATTATACATTATGGCAACAGCTAAGATACTACTAGTTGACTGACTTTTCAGCTCAACACATAGCGTTTGTGTACACTGTATACATACCAACATAACTAAAGAGGAGACAGTACACGACAAGAACAATGGGTGTTGGAATAGAAGCAAAGATTGCTCCAAATTTTCCTAGAACACATTAACACAAAATTAGCAATGCCAAATGCTAGACTAGGGAATAAACCCAAAAATGAGAAAAATACACCAACTTGAATTGATTATCACCAAGAACAGAGAACAATATCATCTCTCAAACAGTTATGAGATAGAGCTGTGATGTCTCCTCTGAGTTGTGATGGTTTATCTCACTTATAATGGGGATGAGAATTTCATGGTGTAATTGGTGTTATTGAATGCTGATAGTCTTGATGGTAACTCAAGCACTCATGAAATAGAGTTGTAATCTCTCCCCCTAGTTGCGGTGGTTTACTACATTTATCATGGAAAAGTAGTAGGATGATTTTCTGCAGCAATTTCCTTGGATAAAAAATAATTAGATGCTAAAATTGGCATCACAGATAAATGCGTTACTTTTACTGTGAAAAACAAGATGTAAGGATTTTTTCACACATACTAGAAGAAAAGGGACCGCACCAATGCCTTGACGCAAGTATGGGTAGAAGCAGACCTCTTTGCAAGACAACTCAGGGGTGGAGTAATGAACTTTGACCATCTACCCCCTGGATCTTTCTGGAGAGGGTGAATTGCTAAATTCCCTAGTCTACCAGAAACGTGGATGCCTAAAAGAATGTGGATCCCTAATATGCACAGGTTACTTTCAGGTTGTCAGATTCGTTACTAAAATATCAAAACAATTAATGACAAAAACATATCATCGGCATGGAGTGGGAGTACTAATTTTCTTTTTGGAAATAAAGAAGAAAAAAACTTGCAGAATATCAATGAAATTCACAAGATACGAGGAAATACCGAAAGAACAATACGGCATTGCGGCAGGACAACTGATGAGGGATGTGTACTGCTGAACAACAGCAAGCGGAGAAGGACCTGAGAAGAAATACAAGTCCAAGACTCCCCCATTTATTCTATATGTCAAGAAAGATCCCCCATACTCAACATCCATGCCATTACTATTCAGCAGCAAAACCCCATGAGAAACGCCTCCTGCTCTCACATCCAAATAAAACGGATGAGACCCGTAAAGATCCACATTCGTACTCGAACTGCCAATGTTTGAATTCTAGAGCGTATAGTTCTGATTCGTGTTGAGGAGAAATGTCTGCATAGTGCTCTCTCCCAATCCATAGAAAGAAGCACTCAATGGCAGGGTAGTAGAGACCTCCAAGTATTGGTCTTCAAACACCAGTGGATTGCCAGTGGCATTTGCAGTGGAATTAAAGAGAGTCTCTCCACTTGAATGTCTCGTGATTACAAAGCCGAATGGATTATTGGAGTAGTTAAACAGCAATTCATGGGTATGATTTTGAGAATCGTCACTACTATTGACCCCACCATATCTAGGCAGAATATCACTCAGAACTTCCCATCGCGGCTGCTTAGCATCCATAATATAAACTCTCAAACTATCGTTGGATTCATACCTGAAACTTGATCAAATTCAATACAGTTAAGCCCTGTTTCTCTATTCGTACTAGAACAGAGCCATACAAATATGATACGCATCATGTAGATCTAATATACACATGCTCTTTATGCATTCACTTAGACCCATGTAAATCTAATATGCACTTGTTTTTGTTTTTAGAACAGGGAAAACATGCACCCACAGTCAGCAGAAAGATATACACAGTAATAAAACAAATATAAATATAGAGTAACTATAAATACTAAATTATATTTTTGTATGAAAAATAGACTCTAAACTACACTTCAATCTAGTTCCTCCTGTAGTAACACGATGGTGCAATTCAAATCCAAAAACGCAGTTTAAAATTTCTTTCATTTGAAAATGAAAATTAAGACCAAGAACAAAAGATATAAAATTACCTGACCAGTAGTTGCAAGCTTTGAATTTTAGGGCCATAGTGAGAATTGTTCACTAAATTGTTATCGATGAGTTGCAGTTGGGCTGTTATGGAATTTCCATCTGGTGCTTCTGAGATGTTGGAGATCGTATAACCAGACCGAAGAGCATGGGACTGACAACATAGAAGAAGAAAAATAGGTATAAATGCAAAGAGAGAGCTCATGAACGATGTTGTTTGATACATTGTCTATGAAATTCAGACAAGAACCAACTTAAATTGTTTCAGGATAAGAAGGAAGGGATGGCCTTTTTATATAGTTGGGATGATAATAACAGATAAAATGTAGCCAATCTTTGTGAATGTGAACATGAAATCCTCATGGAAGGAAGGATAATGAAGGAATTGGAAAATCGCGGGAGTATATCCTGGTATTAACTTATTCCATTTCAAAATTAATTGTCTTTTGAGGGGTATGCTTGTATGCTCCACCTACAGTGAGAATATGGGCATATGCCCACACAATAAAAACTGCAATTATGATGGAAAAATTCTCAAATAAGAATGCTAACTACCCATCTACGTTACAGGCTTACCGTGCAGCTTCTCCCGTGCAGATTTAATTCCTGCCCCTACGAATATGAAGTCGCTCAAATAAGAATGCCAACTGCCTATCTACATTACAAGCTTACCCTGCAGCTTCTCCCACACAGATTTAATGCCCGGCCCTACGAATCCGAAGTCAGGCACGGGTTGAAGAAGGCGTTGTGCTTGAAGAGTGTTCTCTGAAATTACCAAAAATAAACTGAAATGGCACAACACATATGAATAATTTCATGCTGAATGTGGACGACAGGTGTCAACGTCAGAAACAAAAGGACGACGAAAGTTTCTTTCAAAGGAAGGCCTATCAGCCTAAAGATGAGAGCTAAATCTAAATGTAAATCTAAATGCAAATACAATATAATCTTTTATGAAAGCATTCAAAAGGATAGATTAATTCTAACTCGATTAAATGAAGGATTAGTCCTCCTCTCAATCTAGAGAAAAAATATTCAACTTTCGACCAACTTGAATTTAGAATAAAAATCAAGAGAATAAGCCAAGGAAATAGCTCTAGTACTTGCTACTAATTTGAACAAATATATACATTCAACTATGGATAAGTAGTTATCTTGCTACACATACCTTTAAATTCAAATAAAATGAATTCAAAATAAGTGGTATAATTGCATTAAAGAAATAGTTCTCATAATACAATGACGATCAAACAAAAGATAAACTTGTCATCAATCTACTAAATATTTATCAATGATAACATGCATATCTATTCAAATTCATTTCCATCCCCTCTCCCCCCTTCTCTCTCCCACACCTTCTCCCCCACCTTCTCTCTCCCACACCTTCTCTCCCCACCTTCTTCCCCACCTTCTGCTCTCTCTCTCTCTCTCTCTCTCTCTCTCTCTCTCCGCCCCCTCTCTCTCCTCCCATATCTCCCCTCTCTCCCTTGTCCCCCCTTTCTCTCTCGCTCCCCCATCTCTCCCTTCCTCTCCCTCTCTCTCCCTCTCTCCCCTGTCTCTCCTTGTCTCTCCCTCTCTCCCCTATCTCTCCCTCCCTCTCCCATCTCCTCCTTCTCCCCTCCCCCTCTCTCCCTCGTCCTCCACTCCTCTCCCTCCCTCCCTACCTCCCTCTCCTGCCCTCACTACCACTCCCACTCTTCCTCCCTCTATCCCTCTCTCTTCCCTCCCTGCTCCACTTTCTTCTTTACCACTCCCTCACGCTCCCCCTCTCTCCCACTCTCTCCTTCCGCCGCTCTCTACTTCACCATTTCCTCTCACTTTCTCTCTACCTCTATTCGTCATTCCCTCCCTCCATCTCTTTTCCTATACCTCCACTCTCTCTCTACCTTTCTCCCTTTAAATTTTAAAAGCCCAAAATACATATATTTTATATTGAAAACAATACAATAGAATATATTCAAAATATTGTTTCTCCTAGAAAAAAAATATCACTCAAATATGTAATAATAAATATTATTTAAAACTAAATTAAATCAAAGAAAAATGTTACTTAAATATGTAATAATAAATATTACTTAAAACTAAATTAAATCACATTACATTGAACAAACAAATAAATTAATTATGAGAGAAAAAAAAATAATTATATTAAAAATTATCAATAAACAGTTTTACTCTATTTATTAACTATTTATTTCATTTATTTATTGTAATCTTTCTTTGTCTTACAAAATACAACATAATTTTTTTAGCAACTAAAGTAGAGGCAAGTATAAAACATACCTACATATAAATATGAAAAATACCTCCAATATTTATCTTCCAAAATTAAATGTTAACGACATTGTCC
>APFE030715027.1:4909-21826 GCA_000404065.3 Pinus taeda
CCAAAATGAGTGGAATATTTCAGATCTCTACGCACAAAACTAAGAATTCCATTGGAATATTTTTGATGTTTCCAAACCTGTCACTTATGTAAGATTTCAAATGTTTTCCATTGCCAAATCCTTTTTCCAATCGAATACTTACGATATTGGCCCTTCTCAATGGAATATTTTTTTTTGTAGCCCATTCCAATGGAAGATTATCATTCTTGACCCCCTCCAACAAAAGCATTTTGTAACCGGCACTAGTTGGGTGAAAACTTTTGACATCATACACAACAAGATGAAGACATTTGAAATTATAACCTTCTAGGGGAAACTTCCATCATAGATCCATGTCAATGGAGATTTTACCATCTAGGGCCTATCCATACACTATTTGTTTCAGAGTTGGCCCACAAGTGTCATGGGGTATCAATATCTCTTAACCTTCATTTATCACAGTTGTGGGTCACCTACAAACCCATGTTTATTGATCAACTACAAAACATCCTTTCCATTGATGTTCATTTTCTAGGCTAGACACTAACAATATCAAAGTTATCCCATAAGCATTATAGGATACTATATCCTTTGACCTTTGCTCACCATGATTATGGGTCAACCACTCAAAACCCTTATATTCATTGGCTCATATTAAACAAAATCTTCTCACAAGGGAACTTGACACAATGGGAACCATTTCTTCCTAAGGGAAAATTCTTGATCCTAATGGAAAGTAATATCCACACATGGTATTTACCCATGGTATTGTAACTCAAGAAGGCACCTAGAATACCATAAATAATGGGCGCCACCTTGTAAGAGGACAAATGTGTCCTTCAAAATGTAGGATAAATGATTTCACCATTTGATCCCTCATGTAGATCTAATTTCATTCAGCTTTAGCTTATTGAACAAGTAGTATCAATTTTAGATAGCATATCAAATGAGCACTTTGTTTCCTATAGAATAGCCATAGTTGGATTTTCTTTCAGGATTTTATTTTTAATAAATATTTGTTTTTTCATTCATTCATCTGATAATTTATGATAGTATATTCTTTGGGCATTTGAGCGAGTGGGGTGGAACATGTTCATCATCAATACCATTATTCTTATATTGACTGGCATTTCTCTCAACTCTTGTAGAAGTTTCTTAGTTCTTCTTTATACACCCTTTTATTCTATTTTCCTATTTTTATCTTTATTTTAGTGTTTTAGTTTCAACTTCTAAAGAGATAGATGAGTGATGCTTACATTTCATTTTTTATTCCTAAAATTATCCTTTTTTTTATAAGGGCTTTTGTCAAAATTTGAATTTATTGATTCAATATTGTGTGAGTCTATTTTCCATGCCATTCTAATACTAAATATTGCAAATCAAGCTTGCTAAGCTCCATATCTTCACATTCCTCTAAGTTTGTTAGGTCTCTAATGTCTTAATCCATTTATGTGTCTTTCTTGTCTCCACTATTATTGTTTCTTCACTTTATTCATTATATCATTCTTTCCCATGTTTCTATAACTGGTGGGATTACTCCTTAGGATTATTGGTAACCTTGTTTAGTGTTTCCACCATGTTCTTGGATAACATTTCATTTCAATTACATCATATTTTCCAATGAAATCAACATCCAAGGAGTTTTTTTTACTGGATTTTTTCTTTCTTACCACATTTTTAAAACTCCTAGGTTTTTTCTCCATTTATGATTTATGGACAGAGGAAGATTTATTAAGAGGAAAATACCTAAATAGGTTCCCTTGCTAATGATATTTGTGTTGATGTCGCTTGTTGTGATGACAGTCCTCCTACCAACATCCATTCAACTGAGCCTGAATTAAGAACATGTTTTGGTACCGGAAATACTTGCTCATTGTTCCATGTCTTGAAACGTGTGTTAGTTGTTTGGAAAATACAAGGATGCAAATTTGGAGAATAGTTTCGTCTAAGGAATACATTCTTTTAACTATGAATTTTCTTTCTAGTCTCCTAGGATAAACTTTTAGTTGTTCAATATTGTATAAAAATTAAAAATAAACTAAGAGAATATATCTAAAATTACAACAACAAATAAAAGAGAAAGGCGAAGCAATAAAAAAAAAACAATGAAAATTGTTTCTACACTTCAAACCATACAAAGTAAAGTGTTCATGTTATTTTGAAGAGAAAACTCTATACTAAACACACAAATCCAATAACCAGAATAAGATAAATTATCTCACCCACCATATGATTAACAAAAAGAGGTAAACGCACGAGTAATTCAGTATAAAATGTATTTTCAAATATTTTAGACCTTTAGTATTAAAGTAGCTTTAAAAAATTTAAAATTTATTTAAATTATCAATATTAAAAAAAATAACACATTTTGAATAGCAATTTACATACTAGCACAATTATATAAATTAAATGGTTAGTAAATGTTTATAATTATCAATCCATAATAAAGACCAAAACATTTACTTCATCATACATCATAGGTTGCTAAAATTTCAAATCTTATGAGATTAACATTATTATTATTATCATTATGATTATAAGCTAAACATATATTCATTTCATAAAGATGTATAGTGTCGAACTTTTTCCATATTGAATTTTATAGAGTCGAATATTTTATGTATCATATCGAATTCGAATCCGAATCTAAATTCAAATTTGGTAACTATGGTTTAAACTCATCCCAGAATCACTTCTAACTTTTTTTTCTTTTTTTTTTTTAAAATTTGGCCAACATCTAAAATTGTTTACACATCTAACCTATAATTTTTTGTTTGCTTGTTTTTTTTTTTTTTTTAATTAGGCCAACATTTAAATTGTTTAAACATCCACCCTACATTGGGATGTAGAGGGTGGATATCAGAGAATAATATGGTTGTGGAGCACCCATACTAGAGAATAATATTTCTATTTTCAATTTATTTAGATATACCACATGACCATGTGGAAGGGTGAATCTAAGCTCATGGATAGAGGTGGATTTGGAATAAAACAATTGCATTTGGCAGATGGGGACGAAATCCACAGATACAGTGAGAGGTATGAAATGAGTGGATAAGAGAATGTGTTTTATAATACTTTTAATTTATATTTTAGAATTTTGTATTGTATTAAATAGACACTTGTATTGAAACTTAAAAAGTTTGCCAACCTTTGATATTATTAGTTTGGTCGTGTATAAAACTAAGAATACTTTGATAACAGACCTTAACCATTCATTTAATTAAAATCAAAATTATGTAAGACCAATTTCAATAAAAACCAGGCCTATACACTTAATCCTAACTAAATATTACACTATGATAAACTAAAAATTGAATGTGAGGCTGATGAATATACATATTCCCCTGCCCTTTTCCAAATGTAAAGCTTCTGCAAATGATTACACATTCCGCAAGTCTCTGTTCTCAATGCAATGGGAATCCCTTTCCCAATAATAGAAAATTTTTTTTCAGAAGAAAAAGCATCATAGGTTATATTAAGTCAATATAAAAACCAAGATTGGATACAAATGGATGACTTGAGCAGCTCCATATCAATACATCATTGAGATGAAGCATATAGGATGAGTGACATATAGCATTGCATAAAATGGAGACTATAGAGAAAAAAAGAGAAGATGGAACAAGATGTAGAGAGAGAATACTCATGGATACATATCATTTATCATAATAATCGAAAGAAAAGAGCAGTGGCTGTGCCCAAAGTTTTAAGCCTGTGTGCTTGAAAAATAATAAAAAATTGAGCTGATACAGTGCAAAATCGACTTATAGGGGACCTTGGAATCTATGAAAATTTTATGGTTCCGCCACTTCCAAGCACACCAAATCATGATGACAAGGGGAGGGCACCTTGACTCGCATTGTGTACACCATCATTGAAATGTTGCATGAACAGAAGCAAAGACATTGTGAGGAAAATCAAATAAAATAGCAAGCTCATACCAAATTTCCTGTGAGGAGATGCATTGAAAAACATGTGCAGATTTGTCTCCTCTTCTGACTCGCACATCGAACACCTGTTGGGGCCATGCCAATTCCTCTTCCTCAGATTATCCCATGTCATATTTCTGTTATTGAAAACCAGCCAGGCAAAAAAGATCATTCTAGGAGGGCATCCTAATTTCCATAGAGCCATCGGGAAAATAAAGGCAGAGCTCAAAGCCTTTGCACATATGAAATCGGAGTATATGTCTTTAACTCTGGCTGGCGCATAAGCATTTAGCATGAACCAAATAATATGGTCATTTTTTTCCCCGCATATAATCCCGCTTGCCTGTAAAGAAGCAATGATCACATTCAATGTGGAAGAGAATTCAACCAGCAGACCAATGTCTATAGCATCCTTCCAAATGGGGGTAAGGCCCAACCAGTCTGAGATGAGTTTGTCCCAGGTGAAAACACCGATTCTATGTAGGGCAAATAAAAGATCTTCTGGAAGATAGAACCTGCGACTACAAGCGATGGGATCAAGACCAATGAAAACTCTATTTCTAGTGTGGATCCTCCATCTTAGTTTTGACAAAAAGAATTTCCTGACCTTCCTGAAGCTAAGCCATATAACCGATCCCTTTTAGATTCCAATTGCATCCTTTCTGTACCAGAACTCCATGCCCTTACCTTTCAGATATTTCTGTTTAATAGTCTTGCTCCATGGCCCGTCCCGCAAAATCCCAATGATAGTTAATCACTTTGAAGTGGACCTATTTGTAATATCCCAGAAATCATTGCCTCACAGCATTTCCATCCCTGAAACAACCCAAATTCTAGAGACAATTATATACTTTGCATGGTTTCTATTTAGTAATACTCCAGATAAACTAAAACATTTATCCTAAAATAGTTTACAATCAATCTTTTCCAATTTCTCTGAATTCCGAAATCAAACATAAAACAAATTAAGGAATGCCTATTTTCAATTTATTTATAAATATCACATGACCATATAGCAAGGTGGATCTAAGCTCATGGCTATGTTATCTACAAATATTATTCTAAATACAGAAAACACAAAAATAAGGTAGAGAATTATAGAAATAATTTACTATGTCCGCTCCATATTTTGAATGTTTGGTCTTTATTCATCTTTTCTTTGTATTGATATTATTTTAATTCAAAAAATATCAATTTTTTCAAATAGCTCATTTGTTATACAAATGTTTGAATTTGAGAAAGGATGTGGACTCACCACAATTATATTATTATATAATATATATTATATATAAATATATATATTTAATTTATATTATATATATTAATTCTTATTATTTGCGTTATTATGATAATGATTACATGAATATTGCAAGGTTAATAACTACTTTGTGCCCCCAAAAAAATGGTACTGCAGAAAATCTAATTTGGGCACTTCCAGCAGGATAACCATATTCTGACATAGACGCTATTATAGAAATGAGAGAATGAGATAAAAGTGCAAGAAGAAGAAGAGTGAATCCAAACATGGCACTGCTCATTTGTGGCTCCAGACGCATTCCTTTGCAAATTAGGGACACTGTTTTATAAGTGAAATGGGTGTGGTTCATGTGATAGAATGATGTCTCGACAAATTTCATCAAACTCATTTCTTGATTAATCAATTAATCAATCAATAATAGAAAAAATATTCCAGTGATTGATGGATTTAGCATGGGAATCACGTCATTGATATTGGTGGTGGAAATCATAACAAGAACAAGTAATTATAATTACCTTCATTTTAACCTGGGGGGATTTGTTCATTATTATTTTAGGCCATCACCAAAATATTAACCAATACTTGGATGAGTCAATCTTAATGGTACACCTATACTGATTTCTAATGGATTATATAATTTATTTTCATGAAAAAATGGATAGCTAAAAGAAAATGGTCATAAAAATATTTTGTCCCATACCATTCTTTGTGGATCAACATTTGCAAGGCAAAGAACCTACTCCATGGTATCTTTTGGGGGCTTGAAAATTCTGGGTTTCTTCGGCGTTGTAGAGTTATCCATGGGCATATCCAAGTCATTATTTCTTTTAGTGATTTGTGAAGGAGGATTAAGTGTCTCAAACCATATTATGCCTTCAAAGCAATCGTCCAACCCCCAACTCGTTAAGGACCTTTGCAGCATGAACTGTCAGTGTTTGTAAATATTTGTTTTACAGACAAAGGTACAAAAGGTTGAGAAATATGCTTATATCTTTCCAAATAAACCTAGGACTTCATCATGTGCTATCATGATATAAAGAATTTTAAGGGATCCATATGATCTTACAATTTTCCTCTGAGGCATGCTTAAAAACAAGTTCTTCTGCATAGGGTCTAGTTTAAGATTCTCACATGGAAATCCCCTATGAAAAAAACTGTATAAGAAATATTTATTGCTAGTGAGTGTAGCAAGATAACGTTTTCGGCCAAAAAGCAATCAATGGTATCCAAAGAGTGTAAACAATGCAAGTCAAATCAAATCAATCACCTTTTCTTTCATTTTGTCGAAAGTTAAAACATTAGATAGTGGTAAATTCACCAACCAGAAGACATAAGATTCCTTAGGCACCTGTGGTCATCGTCATATTTGAAGTCGTAGCCCATTTCATAAATAGATCAAAGACAATTGTCAATAATAGGCAATGAATTCATGTATGAAAGCAACTCAAATGAAATTGTTAGCCATAATATTGAACATATTGATTGGTAGTAATTGTTAAATAAAGAAAATTTCAATTTTGACATCGTAAACTTGTATTAATACATCATCTTGAATGGGCCAAGATGCGAGATCCTTGAGGCTTAAAAACCAAAGACATGAAACAGGGTTTCAATCTCATAAACTTGCAAAGGGTCTTTTGGTAGGTAGGTGACCATTGGATCCATTTCCTTAGTATATAAACCCATGGAGTGAAAATGGACACTATATCTTAGATGTTCTGCATTAATTTTAAGAAGTAGGGTCTAATAAGCAGATGATAACTCTTTGCCTCTATGCTCAAGTCTGGGACTCTTCTCTTTTCAACCCCCAGTTTTTTATTCACATAATATGTTATACAACAACCAGCTAACACACACGATTCAAACCCAAAAAGTTCAGGAATCATTGTCAAATTAGTTTCATAATTTCTCTAAAGAAAATTAACAGTCCCTCGGCGAGAGTGAAATCAGACTTTTATAAAGAAAATGAATGACAAAAAACTGTATAACTGAAACAATAGGGATTCCCAGAAATTGAATAACTGAACAAAAAAATCTGATAAATTAAATAACTAAGACAAAAGGGAATTTGATTAATTGAATAAATGAAACAAAAGTGCCTTCTGGCATTCGAGAAATTGAATAACAGAAACAAAAATGCATTATGTGCAATCAAGAAATTGAATAACTTAAACAAAAAAGCTGCTCCATCACATTCTATCAAGAAACCAGTTACAACAACTCCCACATGTCGGTGTATCTCAAATCAATGGAGGAGTATAATTCAATCGTCTAACAAAAAATTGAATGGTGCATAATGAGGACAAGTGGCTAATAAGGGAGTTCTAGGGAAATTCCTTACATCATAATTACTAGTCGAGATCCTTTGTGGTCCTCTATTCTTTACAAGGTCTCTTTTAAAACCCACGAGGCCAGGGTTCAAATCACATTGAGTATATTGTCTTGCTATGGTGTGCGGCGGCTCATGGAGTTGACTCCCCAATAGCTGGAGTCTCGCCTCTTGCCAAAATCATAAGAAATTATTATATCTTCTTATAGGTTATTGGATGCACTCTTGGTGTTATAATGTAAGCTACAAGAATTGATCGTGGGTCTTCCTAAGATTAGGTCTGGCAGTTACCGATTCGCCATGTTGTTAAAAAAAATATATATTACAAGGTCACTAGAGAAGAATCGATCGTAGAGAGCTCATTATATTTCTTTATTTCTATCTTAACACGTTCAATATAATTGATTGTCTTTGTTCACCAATAGCATTACTATTTAAGTATTAATTTTAATTTTTTTAAATTAAATTTTAAGTTTTTTAAATTGAATACTACATGTCATTATATCTTTACTCATTTTCAATATTAAGTTAAAAACGACTCTAATTAATATATATTTTTAAGGAAATTTTCCTAATTAATTTTAACCCAAATCTTGTTACCTCGTAAGGCTTTTCCCTCTGGCAAGAACTCTCCTATGTGCTACCATGACTTATCTTACACCATTGATCTAATCTATTAGATGATTAAATATTATTTTGTCGTTGAATCATTATAGGCCACGAAAAACACCGTGGAGAACACTTCATTCGAAGTAAGTGGGGTTTTTGTTAATTTCTTTTAAGAAGTTTGTAATATAATTTTGGATGATATTGTTATTTTTGAATACATAAATCAAATTTTAAAAAAAGATTTCTGAATTTTGAAAATGCAATACAAATTATTAATCAAGTTGTTGGTTTAAATCTATTTTATTAATTAATTTTTCATTTCTAAAAATAATTGATTTAAATATGTCATTAACTAATTTTTCATTTCAATGAAATATATAACATCGAATACAAATAATAACACACACACACACACACACACACACACACACACACACACACATAATTGTTTTAATTACTCAACATCCAACATTTTGCAAGATTTGAAATAGGTAATATAATTATGGATGATATTATTATTTTTTAATACATAAATTGATTTCGAAAAAATGGATGCTTGAATTCTGCAAATGTAATACACACTATAAATTTATAATAATTGTTGATTTAAATTTATTTTATTAACTAGTTTTTCATTTTAATGAAATGTATAACATCAAATAAAAGTGATAAAACTTTATTGTTTTAATATTATCATAAACAATTATAACTTAAAGTTTGATAGTGGGATGAGTTGGTTGCATTAAATATAGAATGCATTTACCACTCAAATGAAATTTACTAACATGCAATAGAGGATAAACACACATTCCAAATTTTAAATTGAATTTGAAATGGCCTTTCATATGATTGAAATTGTAATTACTTTGAAGATATGCTCATTGCATGGAAAACTAATGGCATGAACAATCAATCAAGCAAGCAAGCATGCATGTCTAAGATATGGTCTCTATAAGATATGATCATAGTGATTTGCATTCCTTATAAGTGGAAAAATTTGTCTTTAGAAACATTTAATGAGATGACTAATATTTCTTCTATGTGGAAAATCTTGTGTCCAACAACCTTTCATGAGCTAACTAATTCAACCCATTTGGGATAACTTACAACTTTTAGATCAGAGTTGGTTGACATAAAAGAGGTGGTTGTTGCTCTCCTTCCTTGGTCGATGGGTATACCTATGTCTGCTTGATGATGGAACTTTGTAATGAAACTTATTTGATGCAATTTCCATTTAAAAATAAATAATGTGCAAGAAAAATGAAGAGACAAAACTTTGACTATTATCAAATGAATATCTACACACAGTTCATTTGAAATTATTAAAAATGGGTATGTACATCATCCTTACAACATACAACACAATACATATTTGAACTCTCAAGCACAATCCTATAGCGTGAAAGAGACTTGCAAGAAACCATAAAGTGGGAAATAAAAACCTTGATTAGGAACAATAAAAGATGACTATATACAAATTTTGTAATGAGACTTGGTAATGAATATTGTGTTTAATGCACATTAATTACCAATAATATGGGAGGTACAATGCCCCAAGCTACCTAAAAATATTTACAGTTTGGAAGCTTCATTGTATGGAATTTCATATTTTGAAATGATCTTCCCATTTTTTAGAGGAATAGTCATGGAAATAAGTGTAGACTACATAATACCCACCAAGTAGATCTTTTATTTGCTTCTTAACATTGTTGAAATCCCAATGTATTTCTATGGCCCACCAAATGAAAATTATTAGCGACAGTAAATGAAAAAGTTGGAATGATTCAAATTCTATGTATGATGTATGAGGATTTAATTGAAACTTTTGAATGGATTGGAACTTGTTTGTGTAATGCAAGAATATATGATTAATACAATAGTAAACTAGTTGAAGCGTGAAAAAATTGAAAGGATACAAATTATTTGTATGATGCGTGTGGATTTGATTTAAAAAATTCAAATGATTTGAACTTATTTGTAGGATGCATGCGAATCTGATTAGTATTAGGATTCAAATTATTTTTATGATGCATGTGGATTTTATTTTAAAAATTGAAATGATTTGAACTTATTTGTATGATGCATGCGAATCTGATTAGTATTATACATGCTTCATTGGGAAAAACCCTAATTTTTATCCTTAATTCATATTTATAATTCAATGGGAAAAGCTCTGATTGCTATCCTTAATGTATTCCACATCACTTCCATATCGCAATAAATCACTCAACAAGACTACACACCCTATCATAAGAACATTTACCAAATTGTTTTAATAAAAAAGAGTTGAAAATGGGACAACTTTGGCATGGATTCTTTAGAACTTTTACAAAATTGCGGGAAATGAAACCATTTTGGCATGGATTCTCTCCTTATGACCTTACTCTACATTTTGTTCCTCGATCCATGGAAAATATGTAAAAATTATTCTCTTCAACAACTCTAACCAGCAGGGAATATCGTCAATATTTTCAATGTAATTGAAAACCCTCGCTTATTTCATCTATAGTAGTATGTCCCCTTATAACTTTTAACGTAATTGATAACTATAACTCATTTCATTTTTGTCACATCCAAAAGGCATTTGTACTTGTATAATGCACTTGGAATTTGAACCTTCCACATTATGATATTCAATTTATATCATAAAGCATTGGGGGAATCCTTTCTGCAAAGGGAGGCATTTGTAGAAGAGTGAGTGTAGAGTTCCTTCCTTTTATATCATGAACAGTTTTTGTCACATCCCAAAGGAATTTGTACTTGTTTAACACACCCAAAATTTGATCCTTTCACATTATGATACTTAATTCTAATGAAAACACCATTTTTAAAAGCTCATGTTTGAAGTTAACCCTTACGTAACTCCCATTGTACTTGAGCTACAACGTATGATGTCTTCTAGTTGCTTTGAATGACAAATATGATAGGAATTGATAGGACTTGGGCCATGATAGTTTTCCTTCATCATCAAAATTACTAGAATAATTCTCATGATGTCTTTTGTTATTATGAAAATAATGTAATCCATAGAAGGATTTCATAACTCTTGAGCAGTGGTGACAATATTTATGTTTGTGTACCCTAGTATTGCTTGTATGAATGTACCTATGAGAATTGCTTGCTAAAT
The DNA here is from genome assembly GCA_000404065.3 of Pinus taeda. Classification (NCBI taxonomy): domain Eukaryota; kingdom Viridiplantae; phylum Streptophyta; class Pinopsida; order Pinales; family Pinaceae; genus Pinus; species Pinus taeda. Next base: position 16,144 of record APFE030715027.1, read on the forward strand.
TTTCCTTACATATATGTTATTTTATTTTCCCTATGTTGGAATGAGGGCACCTGAACATGAATTTAGAGTTAATTCAAAAGGCACCATATGGTCCATAACTTGACTCTAAGCTACTACATTTGGAATATGGGCTCTCCCTTCTCTCATTCTTCTCCCTAGACAAATTTTCTTCCTTTCAATTACCAATACTTGAAATTTCTCACTTGCATCTATTGCACCTTCTCTGGTAGCCACGATGCTTACATGACATTATTCCTTCAATTATTGTACAAGCATAACAACTACTTCTGTGACAGCATTGTCTACAAGTTTTGACTACATATGTTTGGTTTATCACACATACATGGAAATAATTAGTCATCTGAATTGTTAGAAGACAAAAAAAAATACTAGAGATGATAAGTATTTTGTAGCTTCAATTGCATTATTATAATATATTGATGTATCTCTTCTTTGAGCTCTTGTACAAGTAAATAATATAAGTTTCTACCAAGTGTAAATAAACCCAACCTTCTGTCATTCTGTAAATATTATTGTGATGTTATGGAGCAAAATTCAAGAATTATACATCGTGTAATACGTGTAGCCCTTTCCGTCATTCTGTCAATATTATTGTGACCTTATGGAGCAAAATCCAAGAATAAGACATGATGTAATATGTGTAACCCTTGCTTATTGGACATGATACATAAACTTATTGTGACACTTATGCATATCAACATCCATGCCTTATAATTACATTGTGATAGTGCAGTGAATTCGAAATAAACATGTGACATGTTTGGTAACTATTTATTTAATCATATGGTATCGACAAATTATTAAAAATAGAAAAGGAACATGTTTAGTAGGTTGTGCACACAAAGTATATGTTTGGTAACTATTTATTTACTCACGTGGTATCCAAACTTTATTACAAATAGAAAAGGAACATGTTTAGTAGGTCGTGCACAAAAATTACACCATAACCGAGAAAAACCTCCTTTGAGTATGTAGCATATATGTTCCATTAGACTATGATATATATTAGTGACATTTTTCTAGAGTCACTACAATACCACCTTGGGAAGTTCAAAGGGTCCCCCCATTAGCAAATACAAAACCAACACCACAATTTGGGAACCATGAAATCTCCTACAATAAGTTTTTCTTTACAAGGCATGTAAATAAGCATGATTAAATTTTACATCTTTTTCCTTCACAGTTGTTTATTAGGTGTTTAAAGGAAGGATTAAAAACCTAGAAACCCTACATTAAATACAAATGTCTCCATTTAAACATCAAAATAATATCTTCATATTTAAAATTAAAGTGCCTCTAATTAACCAAAGTGCCCTAATTATTGTCGAAAATTCATTGTGAAGGCTAATATGGGCATTTTAAGGTTTAGTGCCATACTATGGAAGTTTTCTCCCTTGGCTTACATTGTAAGATTATATTAGTATGTGTTGGTTACAGTAGAAATTCACCTTTGCATGTGATGTGTGGTTCTATTAGAGTACCTAAGATAAACTGGGTAAAGTCCTCTATCAAGACTACCATGTGTAGTATACCTGCATTTTTTTATATGACTTTGGAAAGACACAATCCTTGATGGGGGAGATCTTGACCCAACTAGACCTTAGGTTGACTTAAGGTCCAAGGGTTCCCAACTAGGAAACAACAACATTGTTCACTAACAGGAGAGCCTCATAGACAAAATTGAAAAATTGGAGCACTTTTCTAGTTTGGAGCGATCTTCACAAGTAAAAATGGTAGTGGAGTCACTAGAGAAAACCTACTTTCGTCTTTCTTAGTAATAAAACCATTATGAGTATGATTCAATAATTCATAGTGTCATAGGGTTCAAGAACATTGATTTGATAATCAAAAGGGTTTGTTTTTTCCCCTGGGAAAAATCATAATTTTCTATTATAAATGGAAAATTACATGTTGTAAATGTTGGTAGCATATGATGCATGTGTGTACATAGCCATCAAAATATATAGGTCTATACATAGTTACCCACTAAAGGTATGCCTTCAGATTTAGTAGATATTTATACAAAATTCAAAATTTTTCTTTGCAAATTTATATATATATATATTAGTATCATAAAAACTGTGAAAATTGAGGCCTGTTAGCCCTCTGTTATATCTGGTCCTTGTAAGGCTTGTGATAATACTGGAAGAACTCTCCCTGCCTTTGTTCTTGGATAAACCATTGTCATCTGGGTTGATTTGCTGCCTCCTTGGAAAGCTGATCCACAACCTAGTTGTGCACCCTGTAAATGTGGAAACAGGTAATTTGTTCAAATTGTGATTTTAAAGGCAATGCATCATCCAAAATGTTCTTGAGACAATTTACATGACATGCAGTTGTGCAAGAGAACCAATTAATGATGATCTTAGAGTCCCAAATATATGAATATGTCTACAGTTATGTGCCAATGTAAAGTATAATAAATGTGAGAGCGAGATGAGCTCAGAGAAATTGTTTGTGCTAGCACCAAACCCCATGCAAATTAAAAAAGAGTGATTGTCTAATAAATGGAGAATAATACCCCACACCCCTGGTCTTGGGCAGATCCGTTGAAGTATATCCATGGATGGTCATGGTTGATGGCTTCAGGAGTTATGGTGCGAGAAGGTGGGGACTGTTCAAAATCTAGTATTTCATTGAAATTATTGATGATTCTAGTGATTACCAAAGGCCACCGAATTTGCAGATTGTTAAAGATGATGTTGTTTTGACTTAACCAATTATGACATCATATAATCAGGGGGAGATTGTAATTCTTCATGTTGGGGGAAGCTTTCCACCAGTCGTTCCGTGCCTCATTGATGTTTCACCCTTCCCAACGTTGAGGTATGTCCAAAGAGGAGAGGACTTGCTCCCAAAATGTGTCGTAAGGTTCTGCAAAACAAGAAGAGATGATCATTCGATTCCTCGTGCTATTGACGAATGACACATGAAGATGAACAAAAGTATAATCTCTTCATCAAGTTGATACTTGTAGGATTTTTATTCATGATGATATCCCACATAAAGATTTGAGTTCGTGGGGGAGCCTTGGGTTTCCAAGTGCTCTCCACCACCCCTCCAGAAAAGGGGGCTTATGCGCAACATGTATAATTGGATATCCGATCTTGGGAGAGTATACTCGATGAGCTGTCAAAGCCCATATGAGAGCATCATCATGATTAAATATTCAGACACATGATTCAGATAACACATTTATGTACTTTCCCCAATCTTGTATGCATTGATCTTGAATGCCTAGTGTAGTTGGAAATTTCTAAGCTTGTAGGAAAATAGTAGTGCTATGTTGATCTACTATTTGTGCAATTGTGGATACGTCCCTGCCATTTAGGAATGAAATAAGGTCTATAGGAAGTCAATATAAGTTTCCACAAGCTATCCATGATTTAGATCCAATGCAGATTGTTGTTCCATTGTTAATTCACCAAGTGAGGCCATTCCTAATGCTGGGGAGAGTTTGTAATACAACCGTCAAGATGATAGAGATACCATGTTTGTTCCAAGATGGAAGGTGAACCCAATCCATGAGGTTATGCGGCCAAATGTATTTATTTATGACCACATCTTTCCACAGACTTTTGGGCTTTAGGAGTAGCCATCCCAATTTGGCACCCAATGCATGTGAAAATGTTGGAAGATATTTGAGGGCCCATCCTCCCAATTTCCTGGGCAATGCAATACAACTCCATATCACCCAAGTGAATGAATTCCCCTCCTTGTGTCAATTCCATAGAAATTTGGAGCATATTTTTTGTATTGTCAAAAGTATACCTTGAGGAATCCAAGCAAGGTACAACTAGTAAACCATAGTGGCTTCCAATACTGATTTGATAAGAACTAGCCTCCCAAGTTTGGATAATAATTGATGGTTCCAACTAAGCAACCTTTTTTACACCCTAGTCATCAATCAAGTCTAGTCAGTTATTTCTTATCCATGGGAGTTTATGTGAAACGACAAATATATAAGTTCATCATCCAATTGAAAAATTTGGAAGTGAAACTCCTGATAAGCATGTATGGATTCCTGAGGAGAGCAAGCTGTGAAAGTGATGGTAGGCTTTGTTCTATTGGTTTCCATCCCAGTAGTTGTACAAAAATGTTGTATGATATCATAGAAAGTATTGAAGTCTTGGATGCCACTAATGATAAAAATAACACATCATCAACGAAAAGAAGATGGGATAAAATACATTGATCAGTGATATTGGGCCCCAATAGTCGCCCAACTCTTCTTTCCTTTAGGATTAGCTTGCTTAGTCCTTCCATGAAAAGCAGGACAAGTAATGGGGATAGTGGACAACCATGTCTGAGGCCCCTCTTAGCATGGAAGAAATTGGAGATTGATCCATTTATAAGTACACTAAAGGAGACAGGGGAAATGCAACACATAATCCATCGGATGAAAGGGATGGGGAATCCAAGGTGTGTGAGAAACATCCTAAGATCGAGATAGCTAACTTGATCAAAAGCCTTTGATAGATTGATTTTTGAGAATGGATCATTTTAGATGCTTCAATTTGATAGAAGGGAGAGCTTCCTGTGATGTGCCAATGGCGTCATGGATCTGTCGATTATGGATGAAAGAAAATTGTTTATATGAGATGTTGGCCGAGAGAATAGGCTTGATACAGTTATTAATGATTTTGGCTATAATTTTGTATAAGCAGTTGCAAAGGGATATGGGTTGGAAATCAAGGATTGAGGGGAGTCCACCTTAAGGATGAGGGAAATGAAGGTGGAATTGATGACCTCATACATGTGCCCTGTAATCCTACATTCCTCAACAACCTTGAGTAGGTCCATGCCTAAAGTACCAAAAGAAGGTAGATAGAATTCTATAGACCATCCATCAGGGCCTAGACTTTTATCCTTCTTGAACCATTTCAGGGTGCTCTCTAATTCGTCCATAGATATAGGTTTAGTGGGATCTTCATATATGTCAGAGTCAACATACCAAGGGAAATGACCAGCAATACGAATGATTTCTGTGAGGGAAATCCCAAGTGGAGCCTTGAAAAGCTGTTTAAAACTGAATTTCCCAAATTATCTAGTTGATGGAACGTTTGAGCACATTGTCCATGATCAGTAGACATTTTCCAAATGGTGTTACAAGCCCACTTTCCTTTGGCAAAATTGTGGAAGAATTTAGTATCGTCATTCCCTACCTTTAGCCAGATGGCTCTGCTTCTAAGTCTCCAAGTCTCTTCTCGATCATATAGAATATTGGACCTTTAGGCCTCTACCTCGGTGAGGGTAGATTTAGCTTCAACTGAGATGAATCCGTGACCTTGGTAATCCATAAGATTGGAAAGCTAGTGCTCAATTACAAAAAGAGTCTGGTTGTCTCTAGATCATTTAGATTTGGCCCATTGAATGGAGATATTTTTAAGTTCATGAGGTTTCGACAAAATCATTCAATTAGGTTCCACCTTTGGGAAGGAGGTTGGTCTCTCCAAAAATCGGTAACCAATTTGTGATATTTGGGGTCTTATAACCAGGTCGAGTTGAACATGAAGGGTTCTCCAGGCTTTAGGGATGGACCAACTAGTTCCAAATAGATGGGGGAGTGATCAAAGACACCCCTAGATCCAAGCCATTGAAGAAAATTGGAGAGGGTAGCAAGCAAGTCCTCTTTGATGAGAAACCAATCCAATTGCCTATG
>APFE030715031.1:4319-51310 GCA_000404065.3 Pinus taeda
TAGACTTTTTTATTCTTCCCAAGATTCATTATGTGTTAAAATGCTCAAGATGTTGGTGGTTTGGTCTTACCAAATGTAAGTTTTGCAGCTTTATGAGTATGCAATCACTCTGAATTCATCATTGATGCTCAAACTTCCTGTGCATACTTGTAAGTTGAAGTTCTTGTCCTTCATGTTTTACAGCTCCTTAGGTACACAATCACTCTGAATTCACCTAGTGCTCAGACTTCCTGTGTGTACTTATCAGTTGATGGTTATTTGATGAATGTCTTGAATGTTTAAACATTACATGCCTTGGCTTCTATGAATGAACAGTTAGTAGTTTACTAGAAGATGTTTGACTCCATGAGCCCAATGGAAGAAATGTTATGCTGTCTGTCCAACCAGCAAGTTTAATAAATTCTCATTTCCAGAGTTATCCCTCTTTGTGCTTAAAGATAAATCAATAGTTTGTTTTGAGAGAGCCCTCTCAGGTTAGGGAGGCTAATCCCTAGCTAAAAGCCTGGTTTGAAATAGTTGCATGAGATCTCACTAAGTAGCAGCCCTTAGTACATGGTTTTGTGACAACAAACTCGTTTGGTGATCTTATGCCTTTGAGTCCGTATGAACTTGCGTATCAGGCCGTGTAGTCGTTCTCTGACACAACATCAACCAAAATTGACTTAATGAATGTGGTACATGAGGAATCACTTTCAACATCAAACTTGGATTCAATAACGTTTTCTGAACTTGTTCAAACTTATGAGCAAATTCGTGAAATCCTATGCATCGATGAGTTACCATGGGAAGATCTTCATCGCAGATCTTCGTTTTTACCCAAGGGAGATCGTTTTGAAAATGATTTCTCATCAATTTTTACGACTGAATATGTCAAGGAAGCTCAATTCCAATGAAACATCCTGATTCCGAGTTAAACTTGGGAAATATTTCTCGAACTATTCCCCTTGACATTTCGGTTAAGCCTAGAGTTGTTGAAAACGTTCATATAGGTGCCTCTTGTACGGAAGATGAAATGCAAACATATAAGGCCCTATTTCAAGAATTTCGTGATGTGTTTGCCTGTTCATATGAGGAAATGCCAGGAATTGACCCCGCAACTGTTATTCATGAAATCGAAACCTACCCGGATGCTAAACCCGTCCGACAACATTTGCGTCAGATTCACCCAAGAAAAGCTGCTGCAATTAAAGCAGAAGTTGAAAAATTACTCAAAGCAGGTTTCATTTATCCGATCTCGCTAACGGATTGGGTATCAAATATTGTTCCTGTTAAGAAAAATCAAGGGACAATAAGAATATGTATTTATTATAGGGACATTAATCGAGCTTGTCCAAAGGACAATTACCCAACTCCCTATACCGATCAAATCATCGATGATTGTGCCGGCAACGAAATTTTCTCCTTCATGGATGGTTTTTCTGGATACAATCAAATCAATATTCTACCTGCTGATCAACCAAAAACGGCTTTGATTTGTCCGTGGAGGACATTTGCTTATTGCAAATTACCTTTTGGGATTAAGAACGCTGGGGCAACTTTTCAACGGGCCATGTCTTATGCTTTTCATGATATCAAGCACATTGTGCAACCCTATCTCGATGACTTGCCTGCTCATTCATTACATCGAGCTGATCATCTCGTCCATTTAAGAGCAATCTTTATGAGGTGTAGGTATTATCGGATTAGGTTGAATCCCCACAAGTGTGTTTTTTGTATTGAAACGGGTCGGTTACTGGGTTTGTTGTTTCGAAATTCAGCATTCTCGTCGATCCCTCGAAGGTTGAAGCCATTATCAAACTACCTCCTCCTTCGAGTCTTTGCCAACTCCAAAGTTTGCAAGGGAAAGCCAACTTTTCACGTCGATTCATCCCTAACTAAACCGAGATCACAAAGGGTTTTACCCGGTTGTTGAAACAGAATACTCCATTCTTTTGGGACGAGATAGCTGAGAAATCTTTTGATGCACTAAAACACGCGTTGACCCATGCCGTTGGTTTTGCATCCTCCCAACACAACAGGACTACTTCTTGTATCTCGCTTGCTCCCATTCCACCATCGGAATGGTGTTAGTTCAGGAAGATGAATTCGGTACTCAACATGTGATATATTACCTTAGTCAAACTTTAAATCCAACTGAGCTAAAATACTCACATGTGGAGAAATTGGCATTGGCAGCCGTTCAAGCTGTCCAATGTTTTCGTCATTACATTTTACTACGTAAGACTACAGTCATTTCTGATTGCAACCCTATGCTCTATATTTTGACCAAGCAATTGCTGGGGGGCAAGTACTCCAAATGGATTATGATCCTACAGGAGTTCAACTTGGAATTTGAAAATTCTAAGTCAAAGAAATCTTTAGTTTTTGCGGAGTTAATGTGTGACTTCCCGCGTGCTGACACGGAAACTGTGGCGGAGGAGCCCATTATGGATGAATCCTTGTTTCTAATCAGCACTTTAGATCCGTGGTACAGGGATATCATCATTTATCTCCAAACCCAATCCTTTCAGCCAGATATTTCATGGTCGGAACGTCGAAAAATACGATTCCACTACCAACAATTCAAAATTATTGGAGATACTCTTTATCGTCGTGAGGCGGACTCTGTTTTTCGACATTGTTTGACTCATGAGGAAGCTGAAAGGGTCCTAAATGACTGTCACTCTTGAGCGTGTGGCGGTCATATGTCTGGGTATGCCACAGCCCAAAAGATATTGCGCGCTGGCTACTTCTGGCCATTTATGTTTAAAGATTGTATTATCGCGGTCCGAAAATGCCACAACTGCCAAATTTTTTATCGAAAGATGCGCGCTCCACCTGATCCTCTTCACCCTATAATTTTCGTTGGTCCTTTTGCCAAATGGGGTATCGATTTTATTACATGTAACCCTCACTCGGCCGGGGGGCATCCGTATATCATCCTTGCGGTAGATTATTTTACCAAGTGGGCCGAGGCGATGCCTACATTTGAGGCATACGGCAAAACAGCTGCGATTTTCGTGTTCAATCATATCATTTCTAGGTTTGGTGTTCCACAAGTGATTATCACTGATCATGGGCATCATTTTCGAAACGTTATGATGACTAAACTTACAGGTCAGCTTGTGTTGCGTCACTATAGTTCAACTCCTTATTATCCACAAGCTAATGGTCTGGTTGAAGCCATCAACAAAGTTCTAGTCATCATGATCCGACGAATCATTGGGATTCATCAGTCGAATTGGCATAACATGCTATTTTCAGTGCTTTGGGCGTATCGAACCTCAGTAAAAACATCAACAGGGTTCACTCCTTCCCAACTAGTTTATGGTCTGGAATATGTGTTACCCATTGAGTGTGAAATCCCGTCATTGCGAATGGCCATCAAATTATTTCCAGCCACTTCCAAAGAGGAAAGACGTTTGTTATACTTGGCTCAGCTAGATGAGAATCGACGCGATGCTGCATTAGCAATCGAATCTCATGCAAAACGTATTAAAGCTCAGTATGATCGAAATGTGACCCCTCAAACTTTTTCGGAAGGAGATCTAGTCTTATTGTAGGATCAGGCAAATGATAAATTAGGCACTGGAAAATTCGTGCCTATGTGGTATGGTCCCTATGTTGTCAAGAGAAAGCTAGCAAAAGGGGCCTATGAATTGGTAGACTTTGACAGGGTCTCTTTAGGTAAACCCAGAAATGGTCTTTACTTGAAGAGGTATTATGCTTAAAATGAGTGTGGAGGTTTTTAGTTAGGTTAGTTTTCTTTCTAGCTGGTGTGTTTTAGATTAAAAAGTGTGCTTAGCTTAGAGAGTGTTTTTCGTCATTATTCCCACTTATCTTGGTTTTACTCTTGATGTCGCATATGTCGACGCCTCTCCAAACATACATTGGTTTCGCTGATGGTGCTTGTCGTAGTACACAGAATATTTCTTTCGCAGCTTGGGTTATTTATTCGCCCTTTTACGAGTTGGTATCTATGCATGGGGTAAGCCTCGGTCAAACAACAAACAACATTGCTGAGTATAGTGCAGTGATTGAGTTATTATCTGAATCTATTTCATTTGGGATTCGGAGTTTGATAGTGAGGTTAGATTCTGAACTCGTTGTATTACAGCTTAATAGAGTATATTCCATTAGAAATCTAGTGTTATTGAGATTATTTTTGAGAGTGCGTCTCTTGGAACGTGAATTTGACTATATTGAATATTAGCATATTCCAAGATCTTTAAATACATTAGCAGATGCAATTGCTTCTCAAATGTTAAGTAGACATGTGCAATAATCATACAAGGAAATTTAAAAACATTCCATAACATGTTTAACAAGATAAGTTGGTAATAGTGATATTGTATAATATAGGAGTGTGTCAAAATATACATCGTCCTCGATCATAGGTTGAAAAACACCTTATGATCTGCAAAATGATAAGTACAAAAAGAAAAAATGTCATATGTGACTACAATAGGCGATCATCCCATCACTGGTGATGATCTCGATACGAAACCACTACACGGGCCACCTTACAAAGGAACCTCCTAAAAGGTCCTGGGACCCCAATCACATAGCGCTGAAGTCGACGAGGGATGTCATCTATGCTGGTCTCTGGAATGTCCCCTGTAAGACGCTCTAGATGGCTCTCCAACTCGGCCAAATTCTTTGTTGATTCATCCTGTGGGGTTGGAGCTGGTGCAACTGGTTGTTTCCTCTTGTAAGGTCGGAGAGAGGCTGGTCGCCGTGGGCCCACATCTACATTTGAAACTTTTACTATCAATTTTGGGACGAGATAAAAACAAACAAAAAATTAAATTAGGAAAATGTTGAAAATGATTTTACCTGAGTCATCCCATTGCTCTCCTGGTGGAAGAGCCATGTTTGGGTCCCCACAAAAATCAACCCCGGCATAAGGAAAGTTCTGGATAGAAAAAACCTGGTTCTCCAACCATTGGAAATACTCAGGTTTGAATCAAACGACCTTGGTCCCCTCATTAGGATGACGGGCCATAACTGCAACCCATCACATTAGTTTGGGCTCTCGAGGAAGCCCAGCTCCAATAGTGAGGTGCTACGGGATCAACATCAGAACCCTCTCCAGACCAAAACTCACAACTATAGCACCATATCCAAAAGTCTTTAGTTGTCCATTTTTGGCCCTGGTCAGTTGGCCCTTCACATTCGCCAACACAGCATCGCACCAGTTGAAAATGGTGCCTCGAAAGCAATCAACTACCATCCGCATCAGGGATCCGGTGGCTATGTGTAGCGCTACACTACCGCAGAGTCTGGTAACTGTAAATCAAATAACCATGAGTTCAGGATGGGATATGGTTTTGATATCTATCCCTTTGTCACGGTTCTGGACATTGCAATACTCTAGCCAGAGGCTCTCGACAGACTGGCCACCTGCTCTGGCCCCGAATAGAGTCAAATGTTCACCCCTCCTGGGCAAACCAATCAAAAAGTATATATCTGCTGGCTTGATTTCGAGCTGGTGCCCACCAATAAAGAAGCATTGGTCCTGTATACTCCATCTATCAACCAGCCACTGCAAAAAGTCCACCTGGGCCCTCATGCCAGGTATGGCCCAGAATTTGTATAAGCCACATGCCTTCAATGCATCAATCCAAGGTTGATGATTCATCGCAGCGAGGTCTATATCCTCATGCTCCCATTCTCGCCAATCAAGCATGATGTTTATCCTACATCCAAGTAAAAAGGCAAATTAGAATACATAAAATTGATTTCTTTGGGTAATTTTTGAGTTAGTTAGGTTTTTACAAACCTTTGCGTGGGGTACGCACCCTCTTGTTAGGGACAGTGCGTGAGGTTTGCACCTTGCCTTCACGGCAGGTGCGTACCCCCGACTTTTTTCCCATTGTGAAAAAGTTGGGGTACGCGGGTCCCCTGTGGTAAACCCGCGGACCCCCGCGCGCGGGTTTTGAAACCTAAAAACCTCCTAAAAATAAAAATCAACCCCTAAAAAACAATTTTAAACAGATAGAAATGAAGAGTAGGATGATGTGGATTACCTGGAGAAAACGCCGTTCGATTCCGACGGAGGGATTTTCCACAATCTTCACAGGAAGTTTCTGGTCAAAAGCCCTTTTTTCTCACCCAAATATCAAACGGTAAAAATGAATGGTAAAAGGTCCTTTTTATAAGTTTTTTGAGTAAATAAATTCCAAATTTGTTTATGTTTCACTTTGAAAAGGTGTTTTTTGCGACATTTTTACCCATTTTTAAACAAGTATGAATAATGTTTGAGTTTTTGTTCAGGATAACGGATTTTTCAAGCGAAATCGGTCATTTTTCAATGAAAAACATTAGAGTCACCTTTAAGCTCTTTTATGACTTCTAGTACATGAAAATATTGCCGAGTTTTTCTTTTTAAGCTCGTTAAAACGGAACTAAAAAGATGGTCCTCTTACAGCCCTTTTCTAACCGTAAAAACACGAAAATATTGTTGGGTTTTTGTCGTTTCAAATTCGATATTGGTCATAAAAAGATGTGTCGTTGATCACTTTTTTACTTTTTTGGATCAGAGGCACTAATTACGAAAAGTACTCCTTGGTCGTAAAAGATCAAGCGGTTCTCTAAAGTATTATTTTATACTTTTTCGGGCTTGGGAGACACAAATTTACGAAAAAGTACACCGTGGAGTCTTCTTAAGTTTTTTCAAACTCTCTAAAAATGAAAAACGTTGAGTTTCTCCTATACTGGACTCGTTAAATTTCGACAGTAAAGGACCTATTCAATTACAAACAAGAACAGACCACTCCTTCTTAGGGTTCGAATTTAAACTAAGTTGGACTCATCCGAAGGATGAGCTTTTAATCAAGCACATGTTATCCTCCTCAAGCTTGTAAAAAATAAAGAGGTACTTGCCAGAAATGGTGGGGGAAAAGAGAGAAAAATAAGCCTGTTTGTCATAATTTGTAACCACTCTTGAACACGACACTTTCATTCACCTGGGTTGGGAAATCCTTTGCCTAACAGTTGATCAAACTACATTGAAAGTCTTCAGCCGGTTTCTGGGTATTAACTTTGGGTCAATCATCACCAAACCATTTGTAGTGTCATTATGTGTTCAAGAGGTCAGTGCAAATAAACCATTCATCTGCAAAAATATCTGTCATCCATCTTGACCATCCCTGAGTCAGTCCTTGCAACTAAATTTCTTCAAACTTGATCTATGATTTCGTGTTGTGGGATTGTCTACGACGTATCGCTTCCTATCGACTTCGGCTCTTTATCTAGAAATATGATCTAGAAATCACCAGTACCTTGGGATCTGCATGCCTCAATGGCAGGTTTCTCGTCTTCAACGATAGGTTGCATCATTGACCTTCGATTGAAGGATTCCGTGACATGTTCGACATCGACACATCTAATTACATCTCATGGATTGTACTGAGTACTTTGAGAGCAATTGTCATTATTGGTGGTTTCTCTCACACTTGTTAACAATTTACATCATCGACTAGTAATCAAGTGGTTTCTACCATGTTCGACTTCAACACATTTATTCACATGGATAGAATCGCACTATTTCGGGGAGTAGAAATGAAGACCCTGGATCTAGTTTCCACCATCCAAGCTGCGAGGAATTTTGTATTCATTATGATTGTAGACTATTCATAAATAGATGGCTGCATCCATATTGTGTCTACATGTGTCTATACTTACGATGTGTTACAAGATCATTCTTATATCAGAGCAGTATTTAGTTTTCTAGTTAGTTTTTAATTTCCTAGTCAGTTTCGATCTGAGTATGGGAATGCCTACCTCAGCGATGATATGATTTCATATATATATTTTTGCACTTGAATGTTTTTGCAGGTTCCAACTGGGCTCTCCGCAAGATAATCCTCGAAATGATAAAGTACTCCACTCTTCTTAAATGATAAATGAGATCCTCATCTACTACAGACTTCACACTTTAGGGGGCAATCTGTTACACAAAAATATCGCCACCATGATTATTTGCAATCAGTATGGGTCTATGATCACCTATACTAGCCTCCTAAGCATGTCTCAGACCTTAGCTCTTCATGTCAAGCTTTGCAAAAGAGAGAAAGACTTTGAAAATCAATATTACTTTGGTTCCGCACTTTCTCTTACTTTTACCTGTGGACTCGCACTCTTTGTTGATAATACCTGCATACTTGCACGCTCTGTCTGTAAAGGGGTGGGTGTGTACCCCTGTAAAAATAAAAAAGGCGCAAGTTTATCCTAAAAAACTCACTTTTGGGTTAATTCTAGATGTTTCTAGAAGTATTTTGACGTGGATTGTTCGCTCCAAAGTGGTTCATGCATCCCAAAAGAGAAGGAGCTAATCCACTGATAGGAGGAGCTATCCCTTTGAAGGAGGGCTTTATCCCTTTGAAGGAGGACCTAGTAACTTCCCTCCATTGCACTATAAATTAAGGCATTGGGTCAGTTGCTAGAGAGGTTAGAAGCTGAACATTTTGAGGGTAAATGATGATGGAATTGGGACTTCCTAGTTAAACTTGAGAGGAGATATCACATACCTTTTGGTTTCATTGGGAAGTGAGTGAAGCTTGTCAAAGTAGAGGAGACTTCTTGTCAGACCCTCGGAGGAGCTTGTACAGCATCAAGGCACAAGTTGTAAAGTTCTTCTTCATTTGATATAATACAATCAGATTCATTTTTCTCAACAAATTGTATTATGGTTTGTTTCGTAATCTCCTTGATCATTATGATGAATATTCTTTATGATATTGGCTTTTCAAGTGCCATTTAATTTGGTTTGCTTGTTTGCGTTTGCAGAATTACACTTCAAGGAAGCTCATTTGCAGCAAGGGAGCGAGGCTTCTACAAACTTGCATTGGACCCAAGGTAGGCCTAAAACACTTGTTTGCCTTTATTTTACTCGCATATTTAGAGAAATATAGTTTTTGATTTGCTTTCCTGTCAATAGATATCAGTAGATACTAGGAAGGTCGATCTTGTCCGCAACCTCGACTCATTCCGCATGACAAAGGTTTAGTCCTTTTTGTTACTTGTAATTTTTCTTCATCAAGGACAATAACATCTTCTCTAGCCCTGTTGGCACCTTTTTCACAAATACTAGGGGTTTCAATCTATGCCCCTTTGGTGCTTTGCAGACCCCCATTTGCCATTTTTTCCATTTCTAGTTTACTTGCATGCACAAAAGCTGAATATCCATTCTCTAACCTTTTTTTTGGAATAATTTGATGAGGGTCATAAGCCAACTCAACCTCCTATAAGAGACACATGTCATCCAATAATTTCTCAACCTCTTGAAAAGCCTGTATAGTGTTCACAATGAAGGGTCCTACTTCTCTGGGAAATTTAAGGAAATAGCCCTTGTTCTTGGGGAAAAAATGAACGTAATCCACATTTAGCCTCTGTTTGATAAGATCAAGAGCAAAGAGCCTCATTGGCACAAATTTTCGTAACCTATATGATTTGATTGAGGCTCCATAATTGTTGATCTCTGCACTTTCTTCAAATACGAACGAGTCTCCACATCTTACATCCTTGCTCAATTGAAGGAATTCTTGAGCTTTGGGAAGAAATGTCGGGGGAAAGGTCCCACTCAACATCTTGTAGGCCACTAAAAGGAATAAATAAGTGAATTCGAACAGGCCACCATCTCTTGCATCACCCCTTACCCGGTCTATCCAGAATACCACTCACTGCTTCTTTTTATTCATGTCAACAATATTTAGTTCCAAACTTGTAAAATGTTCAACATTCTGGTATAGAAATAAAGTAATAAATGAAGGAAACTTTAAGGAACCAGAGAGTGATAGAGTCATGGATTGAGTATTCATATTATCTACCCAAAATGTTGGAATATATAGTACTACTTCTGGTTTCATCATCATAAAGAAAAATCCCAACACTACTTTATCAACCTATCTAGAGGCTTCCTTCCTCAAAATCTTAGAGATCACCTGCAACATTGGTCTTATATATGCTACAAATATGTCTAAATAAAACACATTTCCATCTGGAGATAATTGTCAAGATTTAGGAGCTAATAATGAGGTAGCATAAGAAAACTCCTGGGGTGATAGGTTATCATAATATGAGATCAAAGTCACTTCAGTAAAGGTGGTATAAGTTCCAGACATAGGGTAATTCAAATCTTGGTGAATTAAATCAGAGGTTCCTTGGAAAACATTCTCCCGAGATTGATTCATTACAAAAAACTTCGTAGGGTACATTGTTGAGGCTAACCACTGAATGAATTTAGGGAACATGTGAGTCCTTGGGAAAATTGCTACTAAAACACCTAACATAATCATTACCATGAATACATGGCACTTTTTATGGTTCAAAGTGACTTCTTGATAGAGGGAAAGGTGCTTAATTGTTCCAAAGGTGTTAGAAATATCATGTTCGAAATCCATTAATGGGGTATGGGTGATAGAGGAGGAACTTACTTGTTTGGCCATGCCATCTGTGACTGACGGTTCTTGACTCAGAATGCTGAACTAGAGGTGAAGCCACTCGGTACTGAAAGGAAATGACTAATGCAATGGGGTTTTCACTTTCCTTTTATATATGCTAAGAAAAATGGAGGGAAACCTGCAATTAATGTTATGAATTAATGGAGTGCCAGATGAGGTGACGGGGGTACGGCGGGTGAGCTGGATGCAACTGAATGGGAGTGGCAGATGGCATGGGGGAGGTGATGCGGAGAAAAAGAAGCTGGGTGTCCCGCTGTGCGGTTAGGGAGTGTACGGGAGTTTGATCAAGGTTGAACCCCCGCAGCGATCATGGGCCATTGACCTGAGCCAGCCATGTTTAGGTCAAGGTCAATTGTGGGGGTTGGGTTACGAATTATAACCCATGCTCCTTGTTCCCCCACAAAACGATTTACATGTCTCCCTTGCTAATATTTGATCGCACTTTGTTGACACGTTCAAGCTTTAACTGACCGATCAAGCCCAATTTTATAACATCTTTAATTCTGCCCTTAGTGTAACTAATACTCCAAATTTTCTAATTCTCTTTTGATTTTTAAAACTTAATATTCCATTTTCCTAAATTTTGAGTAATATTAAAAATAAAAATTTAAATGACAAAGTAGGCTACAAAAATCTTCTACATTTGGTTTAACCTCTTCAAGTTCTTCATGTGACGTAATGTCAACATTAACATATATTCCATATAGTTCATTAACATTAACATATATAGGTTATCCATATTAATATTTTCATGATTAACATATATTCCTTGAATGTCTTCAACATCTTTGTCTGATACTATAGTAATCCCCTACTCCTCTACAATATATTCTTCAATTTCATCTTCTTCTACTACATTATACTTTATGGTCCTTCCTCTAGGATCATATCTAACAACATATGACCAACCCAGTTTACCGGGAATGTTTACAAATAATACTTGTTCACATTGGCCTAGAAAAACATAATGCTTTGATCTTCGATCAAGATTCCTTGTATCAACCATCACAAATTGGTTAGCATGTTCAAGAACATTCTATTAGGGTCATGTTCATGGATTTGTATCCTAAACCATTTGACATCAAATAGAACTATTTTGAAGGATTCAAATTCATAGCTAATTATATCATGAAGATAACCATAGTATCGATTCTCAAACAGTTCTAGATGTTTGTCACCTCTAGAGGAAACATTCATAACTTAAAATACCACAGTTTTCCCACTATCATAAGTTTCATTTTTTCGTCCAACCTTTTTATAAAAAAATTATGGCCATTGCACCACATTTTGTCATGGTGTTTCAACTACAATACCTCAAACACATAAACAATGCATTGCCAATTGATAAGAATGCATATTTATACTTGAAAATTCTAAAAATTTAGAAAAAACCACACCATATACATCAATATAATTGTAAACATACTAAGTAGTATGGGTGAATAAGTTTGTTTGATAATATTTTAAACCATGTGCTAAAAAGAACTCCCTCTATGTAAGATTTGTATTTGCACTACATTGAGATTCTTTGACCAATGAAGAGAGACCATAATATGATAACCTACCATCATTAGCTTGTTTACATCATTAAATCCATACCTTTGTCCAATCTTTATTGTTCACAATGTATAAATGTATTGCATCCCACCCTCAAGTGTTGTATTAAAATAAAACAATTCACACAAATATATTTAGTTACCATATTATACCATAATAATAATGGATTATGCTGGAAGACTAAAAATTTAATAAGGAAGATACACATAAAAGAATGTCAAATGTGTTATAAATCTCCACTATCTACTTACATCTCACTTTTCTCATTCTACCTTTCTCCGGTAGGGTCTCCGCTTCAAAAATTTTCATGGAGTTGACATCCCAAATGCAATCCCACACATTCATATGTTTTCCTATTTGATTACTATGTTGATGAATATAAGCCATGGTTTGACATACAATATATCCCACTACCATAGAACCATAAGGTCATGCTCTTTCACTAACCAAATCCTTCAGTGATTTCAAGTCCCTTTTAAACATACACATTGATATTGAGTGTACAAGTCCACACTTTTTAATCTACTCAACTTGGTCTATGAGGTAGTGTTCTTGTGCATTGAAATATGCTAAAGGTAGATACTTTTTCATTTCACACATTAGATGAAGAATTTTTTTTCTCTAATACTTTATATCTTCTTTATCAATTTCATTAAATGACAAACATCTACAAATGAAGCAATAAAATTATAGGTTTCAACGAAAAGGAATAATATAGTACATGATGATAAGGAAAACATGTGGAGTGAAAAGTATGTGACACAACAACTTATTCAACACATTACACTTTGCACATAAATCTCCACTTACCTCATCTATTTGCCAAGATCATATATAACTTGCTTGACGTTGCTTTCAAAGTTTTCTGGGAGAGATAAATGTAGAACATACAGTAGCAAAAATAAGGATCTATCATTATTTTCTCCCAAAGTAGTAGAAAGCAAACACTAATTAACAAGATGTTTCACCAATGTATAAAACATATATACGCCAAAATAATTACCTTAGTGAACATATGCCAATCATAATTTCCCCCCCACCAAATTCACCTTTCTTTGTTAGGATATTATTTATGTTTGAAGGAAATCCAATTGGAAATTTATTTTTCTCAATAACCTCTTTAACATGCTGGCTTTGCTATTGTGTCAATAACCATGGAAGGATGGTTATATTTTGCTTGTATCCATTTGTATTTGAATGAATCACATGTTGCAATGCATGGTCAACCTCCTTAATGTCATTAGAAATCTTGATAATTTTTTCTGTATGTCTCATTCCATCTAAGATTCCCCATAAGGTCTCTGCTACATTCTTCCCGATGTGCATTGTATCAAACAAATGAACAATTTATAGGTGATAATAGTAGCGAAGTCTATTGAATTTCTCAGGATAATTTTCATTCCTCTTGGAAACACCCTGTAATTAATTCCATCACGAACTACAACGTGAATCATAGATAAAGATATTGTAATAAAAATATAACCTATTAATTAGTATAGTGAGAAAATTCCATAAAATTATAAAATAATCCAAATACATAATGTATATTGATACATACACAATCCGATCCATATCTTGAGAGACTTTATTATATTGCAAATTCTATGAATGAGGTGTGATTCTCTGTGGCCTTACTCCAATCTCTTATTTTTCATTAAAAAGATGTTTTTTAGTACTTCAGTACCTATGGTTCTTAGAAAGAAAGTGCCTATACTCATCAGGCACCTCCTTTCCTAAGCTTCTTGGATCAGAGGATTTAATCTTAGGACCACAAAATGGACAAGAAAATTTACCATTTGTTTAAAGATTTGCAAGAGATGGAATAACTTTTATATCAATTATTTGAAGTATGTACAGTGAAGGCCAAACTATTTAAAAAACATACCTTAAATGAAATTCATAAAATTAAGCAATATTAAAGTGTAAGGTAATGTTATAACATACCACAAAACTTTTATAGCCCTAGAGCATCATGAGTTGTCCATACATGCATTGCATGGAATTCAAATTCCCTTTGCGCAACTATTGGTCTAAAGATATCATACATGGTGACATTGTTCCATAACTTCACTAACTCATCGATGAGATGTTGGATAGATACATCATATCTTAGACCTCGTACATACCTAATTGATTGAACATATAATACATAATTACTACATATATGAGTAAATAAATTCTTTTATAAGAAATAATTATAAGGCATAATCGAACATATATGAGTAAATTAACAAAAAAATATAGTACATAATTATGAGACAAACAGGATAAATGAGATGTTATTGTGCTAAAAAAATTATTCTAAACAAATTAATAGATGGAACAATGATTGTCACCATTATCTGCTCCTTATTTATTGACTTGCAAGGAGGGATGTTATTGTTAATAATAAAATTGGGCCATAGTAAGTAACTAGATATGGCCTCTCGAAATGGATTGACACTGTTAGCTGTAAACCAAATCATAAGATTACGAGGTTATGTTTTTAAACATTGGCCACTTTTCCTTTATATGCCTAAATGCAAATCCAACTATAGGCATTCGAAGAACACAATATTCACCTTTGTTCCTTGCATGGTAATCCATAAGTTTTTTTATGCTATTGCACTTGAACGATTGTCACATTCATGGAATTATGGTAATATAATGGAGAACCTTATGAGACACCTTTTCTGTTACTTTATCAGTATGATATCTAATCTCATCACATTTTGTGCTTTTTTATTTCAACTTGTGTTCTTTATAATAGAGAATATCATCATTAAGGAATGGATAAATAAATTGATACTCCATTCCAATATATTTCATAAAATCTAGTAAATATCGGTATGTATGGCGTAAAGCATTTGATAGTGGTAACATAAATTCACCTAATAATCTACAATATAAAAAAATAGTATTGGTTAATGTACTAAATGATATTAATTGTGCATATTGCATCCAAATGCTACAAATTAATGAAATGATGCACATCAACATACTAATATTACAAAATATGGAAAAAATAATTTCTTTATCATGTATATAGTACTAAATGTCGTAAAATATATTTCATACCTTAGGAGTTGTGTCACACATGTGTTTGGCAAACCATTCACCACCTCTAAGTTGACCAGCAACATGAGAGTAGAGAGAAGAGATGTTTTTAAGCCTTTATAAGCAGGTTTAGGTGTCATCCAAGTACTGACAAATAAAAATCATGGTCATCATACTAGTTGTCATCATCATCCATTATAATATTATTAAATGTCTCCTGAATCAATCTATTTGTCCCATCTTCCTCAATAATGTTATCAACATCATTAGCTTCTTCCATAGGATGATTAGTGTGATGTTTAATATTAATTGATCCATGTTCTTAAATAGGCACTTGTACTACAACCACTTCTTTATTGTCGAGCAATGCCCTAGGGGGACAATATTATAGAGTTACAATTAGTAAAGTAAATTAGTATATATCACAAATATTGAAATCTCTATATAACAATCATTTACATATATAGTGTAAAAGGAAAACAAAGGAAACAAAGACAAAGAAAAAGACAACTAAGGTGAAACCAAGAAACAAAGCCAACAAATCAATGATGATGTTTGTGTAATTTATCAAGATATTTAAGAATATGTTGAAAAAAATTAAGAAATATGTTAATTTTCTTAACATGTAGGAAGTCAGACACTTTGTGATATATATAGCCACAACCATAATAAAAAACCCATATATCGTATTTTTCATTCACCGTTGTAATGTGATATTATTTCTTAGTGTCATAACCTATGATTAACCTCTAAATCCTCTAAGTGTACATTACCCCCTAAATAATATATGCTAAGCCCTTGACACCATAACCCAATTTCCTTAAGCCCTTAAACCCCTAACAGCTAAGCCCTTAACCCCTAACCCCTAAACAGTTAGAAAATGACACCTTATCCCTAAGCCCATAAATTAGTTAACCCTAACTCGACCTAACCCCTTAAATGACCCTAATGAAAATAATCAAATAATATTTCTAGTTCACATAAGGGTGACCACATAGTTCAAACACCTCCCAAAATAATATTATAAAATACATTTACAATATAAAGATAATACAATTTCCTATACAAAGACATACAATCTAAAATACAATATACATATAAACATTTACAAAAAAATGTACAATACAAAAACATATGATAAATAACTTATAAATGGATGATATTCATGTTTGCCTTCAATGTGTCCAGATTCTCTAGAATGATGTTTAGCTAGTTTTGTGAGGATTCTCCTTGGCCTCAAGCCCTTGAAATTTCTACAAAGGAAATAACATTTTCCATCCTCAGAAGTCCGCGATGGTGATCCCATGTATCATTGGTCTTCTTGAGAAATGTTATGTGGAATTGTTTGTCACTATAATTATAGTGATTTTTTGTTCAAAAAGTAACCTCAAAATAAGCCTACAACCTTTCGAATCAATTGCAACTAATATATATAGAAACTATGTCAATATTATATGATGTTAGAGCCTCTACACACAACAGACACACAAATATTTTTTATAATTATAATAATATATTTAATAAGTTTTATATATAATATATATATATATATATATATATATAATATATTATAATATATATATAATATATATATATATAATATATATATCTGTATATTTTTATATATAATAAGTAATATTAATATTAATATTAATATTATTATATATACTACTAATAATGAATATATATCTAAATATATATTATAAATTACATTTAATTATAATATTAATGTTATATTTATTTTAATTAGTCAAATTAATCAATGTAAAATGGTCTCATATTAGACATTCTCAGCACAAAAATCCATTAATGATGGAATTGAATGTTATCCAATGGTTATTTACCATTTTTAGCAAATTGGACAATGCATTTTCATATTGGATATAGCATCGGATATCTCACGGTAAAAGAACTACCATTGACTAATAAATGGCAAGAGGAATTATAAGAAAACATCTGATAATCCACGGGATAGGGCATTCTTTCGAATATTTGTCCTATAAAGAACTACCATCAGTATTCGATGGTTGTCAGGATTTTAGAAAAAAAAACAAAAAAAATCATTTAACTTCTGGGAATTTCCACCTAAATGTAGCAGTGAAGAGATGCTTATCACCAATATTGTGTGAGGCTTAGGCAAGCCCATACACTCCTTGGGAATTTTAATTCCTCAAAATCACATTTCATCCCCATACCCTCCCCATAAGGTTTGAACTCGTGACATGGTGTGGACTAAATCCCATGCAAACCAGTTGGTCTACTCCTTATTGGTTAATCATCCAATATGAAACGGTGATCTAGAACCTGTTGAGGAAATAAAGTGAGCATATTCTAGTTGTTGTATCTCATTTAATGCAACAACCGACTACCACAAAAAGTGAATAACATTAGTTGTTAATGTTTTGTTGTACATACAACGAATAAAAAGTGCTAGACCTTGCAAATTTTTTTGTAAGATATCCAAAAAATGGTTTTGATGCATTGTCTCGAAGAAGAAAAAATACAATTCTAAAATATAATTAATTGTAAGGTGCCCCACTCCTCATGCTCACTAGCATATGCGAGGATTTTTTCACTATTAGTTTACTTTCATAATAAATTAAATCTAGATATTAGCTTAAAAAATTAAATTTAGATATAAAAAAATATAGAATAAATAAAATAAAAATTTATAATTTTAGAAAATTATAAAAATTAATAATAATTAAAAGTATTTTTTATATTTATTTTCCATAAGCATAAATAAGCAGCACCCCTAACACATTTAAAAATTTAAACTTTAAAAAATAATGGAACTTAAAATTCACCTAAGCTATATTGTTTGGAGCAATATGCCTAACCATGATGGTTCTGCTAGTCTCTAAGAAAATTAAGAAAAATATTTAAAAATGTGATAAAATTTAAGTTATAACAACATGCTGAAACCTGTTGTTTGTGAGTGAATCTAAAGCATAATTTGAAGTGATAAAATTCAAAGTGGGGTCATGACTAATGTTCCCATTAACTTCCACCTCTATGAAAGATGTGACATTTCTAGATGATGAACTAGTTAGTATGGCCTTTAATTGGTGGCCTGCCTACATAGGAAGTGAGGCAATTGACGAGAGAGTTGCAAGGAGAGGCAATGTTAATATTTTCCTAATCCATGCTCTGTGTATAAATGGATGTGATAGAGCATTTGACACGATCATCTAGCTAGATTGTAAGTGGTCGAGAGGTACATGACCAATCAAGTAATGGATTAGATGACACCAAGAGGTCGAGAAGTATGTGAACAATCGAGCATTGACTTACTTGGTATCAAGAGCTTCCGGTCACAGTCATTTTTGATAAGTAAACTACCCAGTGGAATAGTATCCATAGGTGACATCATCATAGGTCATAACCCATTCTAACAGATTCATGGGATAGCCTAGTTGTTGCAATAGGTAGCAATAAAACTACCTTGAAGTTTGATGAAATAGTATCATACTTGTTATCAAAGAAAATGAAGAGGAAAAATATGGAGAGTGATGCCAACCAATGCCGACAATATGCATTTTATGCACTTAAAATTGCATGTCACTGGTCCGAGGCCTTAATTACCCTCATACATGGTGAAAACCTTCTTAAACCAAGGTTTAATGTTCTTAATTAAGTTTTATGTGGAAATATTATATTTGACTATTCAATAGTCTAAACCTTCATTAACCTTTCTAGTGGAACTTTATTCACCCTCATAAACTTTGGCTAATTCTATACCCCACACATATTAACCAAACCCCACCCTTAACTTTGGTTATATTTGAAGTTAACCCATAAAACCTTTATCCACTTTATTTCTATTATAATTCTTACATAATAGAAATACATATAAAACACAAGTAAGCCTTACCTTTCTGCCAATCCACGACCTTTGGACATTTTCCGATGCTCTACCTTTATCAGATTCAATCCTCCATCGTTGATTTCATTCCATCAGATCAACGGTTGTTGCATCGTATCACAACTTAAACTCATTCACTCACCGGAATTCAAATCACTTAACTCGCATTGATCAACTTCTAGGGTCTGCTCAGGCCCAAGCCTTATCACTTCAATCTTCACCATCGATCTTACCATTCAGTTTGACGATTGTTGGTCCACCTGATCAATGAACCTAATCAGTGATCATCCAACATTGATCAAAACCCATTTCATCCAACGGTTAACAACGATATCGGATGAGCCACTTGCATGGGGATTGCTGCGTGATAAAGTGATTTTCTCACTCCTACGGCGTGCTACATGTCAGTTGCTAAATGGAATCAAGTGACCAATCTTAATTACCACTTACCACTTTTTCTCCATTCGATAAACAACTTCGCTAATAAAACCACCTTCTTCCTTGACTATTGCAAAAGTTGGTTGGCATGCAATGACCGTTAGATATAAGAGGCCATCAAATCTATTGTTTGTGCGACTTCAACTATCTCATAGACTAAAATGGGCTTAACCCCTGCAATAAGCTGTGATCCAAGAGGTTGAATATGACATCGACGGCTAGGAACGAGTGCGGGACTTCGGCCATGATCAAGAAAATCTGTACTCTCCTTTCCCCACAATTTCTAATCATTGTCGATCTGACGATCTAGATCTATTCCTCTACCATTAATATCCATCGATCTAAACAATCCGATGGATCCTATGCACATTTACTTCCTTCCTTCATGCCTTTACCTTCTTCACCTTCACGAGGTTTGTTAAAGTTCTCTGTGGTTTCGGGTTCCTTTAGGGTTTCTAGTTTTTTATTGTTCTGCAACACAACTCCCTGCTGATTTAACTTCTCGTACTCTTAAACACTGCCACTCTTTAACTTCACATTGATCCCTCAATTGGATTCAATGTTCTTACATGATCCCGCATCCTCACTTCTTCTCTGTGTTCTACCCGAACTCCACTTGCAACCTATGTTACACAGAACTTAGTCTAGTTCGCACACAAATTATAACTAAGTTACTCCATACACACACATAAACTCATAATCGAGTTTCTTGTATTAATAAATAGGTATTTACATAGGAACTCTCTCCTTGGCATGGTCTTCTATATTAGTGGCCTTTATTCTGCACATAGGCTTACAATCGAACCTCTAACTCACAACCTCCAACTATCTAACTTGACTAACTGGACTAACTTTTTCTTTGTCGTTTTGGCTTACATTTATATAAAAGTATTCTATAACCAATTATTGGTTTAGATCCATAAAATTCTCAACAAAATTCTAAAACCTCATCTTTATCCCTAACGATCCTCTTTAATTCACAAATCATGAAACCAACTCGTAATCTATGATTTAGAACTAATTCTCAAATATTTCAACTATCCTAAATCTCTAATGTTCTCCAACATTCGAGAACATTTACAAATATGCCTCACAAAACCTAATTAACTCCTAACCTCATTAAAATCACTCAAAAGCATAAATAATTACATTAATTTTAACACTTAGGAAACCAACTTACTTAAAACAAAAGGTCCCCCTATGTCTACTAAAATACAATGATTCTTTTGAGATAAATGCTCCTACATCAGAGAGCCAGAATGGGGATTCATTATCAGTGAGAGGACGATCTTAGAATAGAAACATAAATAAGGCCTTTAGTGGGAGATCTAAATCTAGAGGGATATCTAAATATCTAGGAAATTATGTAAAGGTGTGCTAGAAATGTGGAAATTAAGGGAACTACAAAAAGAACTGT
This sequence comes from Pinus taeda, assembly GCA_000404065.3. NCBI lineage: Eukaryota > Viridiplantae > Streptophyta > Pinopsida > Pinales > Pinaceae > Pinus > Pinus taeda. The sequence goes on from APFE030715031.1 coordinate 25,075, forward strand.
AGATCTAGAGCTCCTGACAAGGGAAAGGGAAATAATGATGCTCTTTCTGTAGAGGAAAATTCCACCTCATATGAAGGTGTGGATGTGTACTTGGCTTCTTCTTCAAGTACTCATGTATATCATGATGCATTGTTGGTTAACTCAGGTGCATCATTTCTCTTAAATCCCCACAGTGAGTGGTTTTGCGAGTACAAGAAATATGATGGTGATGATGTATTCTTGGGGGATGAAAGGAAGCCTAGAATTATCAGAAACGGAAAATTCGAGATGAATTTGCAAGGTGGAAGGATTATAACACTTCATGGCTTTATACATATTCATGCATTGGATAGACATATGATTTCTATAAGCAGTATGGATGATGCAGGTGTAAAATTATTGTTCGAGAAAGACAATTGTAAGATGCTTCAAGGAGCACTGGTATTGAAGCAGGGACTACGTATTGGAAATCTATACTTGTTTTGGGTAGAAATATTATTGATGGGCGCAACAATTATGTGGTTTCTGGAAGGGGAGCAGAAAACCTAATGGTCTCTAGAGAAAATACCATGCTATGGCATCAAGGCTTGGAAATATTAGAGAGAAACTGTTGGCATTATAATACATGTGTTGTACTTGATGGAAGCCCACTTGGATCAGAACAACTCGCTTGTATATGGTAACTAGATGAATCTACAAGAGAGATATCAGATGTGACAAAATGCATGGAAGTTGTGTTTATAGATGTGACAAAATGCAGGGAAATTCAAAGGAATCATTTCAGAAGTAATATGGAAAATCACATTATAACAAGTTTATTCAGAGGGAACAAAGTAATGGTACAAAAGAATAGGATGAAGGAACAAAGGGCTACAGATTAGAATCAAGAAATTGAAGAAAGAAAATGGTATAAGAAGTATACGATGGTCCACCTTGTCCAAGTAGTATATACACCCGGGCTCATGGAATAGAAGAAGAGTATACGTATGCATGCACTTTCACGGAATTAAAAGCACGTATGGGATGGAAAATCAAGGTTTGGTCTCAGGTATTGGTCCGAGGTTTTAATACAAGCTAATTAGTCTGAGGTATTTTGTCTGAGGTATTGGTCCGAGGTTTTGGTCCGAGATATTGGTCTGAGGTTTTGCTCCAAGTTATTTATGTGAGGTATTTGGTCTAAGGTATCGGTCTGAGGTATTTGGTCTGAGGTATTTGGTCTGAGGTATTGGTCCAAGGTATTGGTCCAAGGTATTTTTCCAAGGTATTGAGAAAGGCCTAAAACTATATAAGGAGAATAATATCAAAGGAATAAGAACATAAGTAATGAATATCTTATGAACTATTAGATCAAAAGAAAGTATGCATGTTATGGGTTTCTGATGCTTTCCTTGATTTAGACTAAATATGCACCAGAGTGTTTCATGATGGATCAAGATCATAATGACTTCTCATTACGTGATCTGATAATGGATGGAGTAGATTTTATTGCTAATACATGTTTTATCCTTTACATGTGATGAACTGGGTATGTCTGAAGTCAAGAAGTTCGGTGAAGTTATAAGTAAGTATTTGCAGATCTATGCACTGGTTTGCTTTGGTGAAGGCACGTATACACGTTGATTCAGCTCTTCCAAGTAGCGTATACAAAAGAAAAGCTTGATGTTCAAGGATGATTGATCTATCAGATCTACTGTTTTGATATTGTTTGTTAATGAAGTCTTCTTACATCTGAAAGTAAAATTGAATGCATAAAGAGTTTGTGTCTCATTGATTAATTGATTGAGAAAGAAGGGTGATCCTTGTTGCTATCTCTTTAGAACTCTGTAATATGACAATAGATCTGCATAATGCCACTGATTGTTACAATTTGTGTTTTAGATGTTTTACGATTTAGTATCTTTAGAGGTATATGCAGATTGGGGAAAAGGAAGTAGCACATACATGTTGGTTTACTTCATTAAAGGAGCATATACATTCTAACAGATGCCTTTTGAGGTTAAAGTTAGTTCTAGTTGTTGATTCAGTGTTCTGGGTTCAGATCAGTGTACTGGTTACAATGATCTGTCTGGTCCAATTGGTTGGTTGAATTTGTTTAACTTTTAATGAATGGTTTATTCAATTGCGTCATAGGTTCAATGATTGTTTGATTCAGTTGTGTCAGAGGTTCAGAGGTTTCAGTAATTGATTATTTCAGTTATACCAGATATTGATGATTGGCTTTCAGTTATATCAGAGATTTATTGGGTTTCAGTAATTGGTTGATATGGATGTATTTGATGGTTGTATTGCAGTTGTGATTGATTTTGAGCTTCAATGTTACTAATGGGTCCAGTGTGAAAATTTGATGAAATAAGGCTTTCATGTATATTGTTGTGTACCAGGAGCATCCAGTCTGAAAATTTATGAAACGTGGTCCCTCGAGGATATTGAGGGTTACAGCCTTCAATGAGGATGTCAAAGGTTCCTGTTAGTAATGGTTGGTGATTTGATCAGGGGGTTGAAGATCCCTTCTAGTAGCAACTGGAGAATGATTGAAGGTTGTAGCCTTCTGTAGGTCAGGGACTATGTACTAGTAAACATATCAACTACTACAAGAACTAGGGGGTTGTAGCTCAGTTCCAGTAGAAGCTGGAGAATGAGAGAAGGTTGTAACCTTTTGCAGGTGGGTGCTTGCATACTGGTATGAGTCTACACGAATACAATATTGTAAACATATTTTCTTATTATCAAAATAATACAGAGACAACAACAACTGGTGCTTTTCACCCACATTGGGTTTCCACGTTAAATCTTGGTGTTTGTGTGTGTTGATTATGTGTGACGGTTTATTCCATTGTTACTACTATTGGAAATAATACTGAGAGGGGAGGTGAATCAGTATTATCAAGTCAATTATTTTTCAATTCATACACAGATTTGTATACGCTACTTTAGTTAGATAAACCAGCGTATATACGCAACTTCTGTTAAATAAAACATCGTATAACTCACAGACTTGTAATCTAATTATTCTTTAGATGTTAGTATTAAATTTGTCTATAAGAACCATATAGACATAAATTAGGAACAAAAAAATAGTGTAGACAGTCCAACACAACAACACAAGATATAAGGTGGAAACCCAATGTGGGTGAAAACCACCTGTTGCAATACGTCTGTATCTTCTTTCAATTAGAAACTTATTTTTACAATGTTTCCGTACTGGTGTACCAGTACGCAGGCTGCTACCTGCAGAAGGCTATAACCTTCTCTCGTTCTCCAGCTTCACTTGGAAGGGAGCTACAACCCCCTTTAACTCTTGTACTAGCTCAGGTACTAGTATGCAGGCTACTACCTGCAGAAGGCTACAACCTTCTCTTATCTTCTAGGGACAACGTTTCATAAATTTTCAGACTGGATCCATGAACAAAATCAATCATACGTCAAGTATATCTGCAATAACAATCTCCTTTGTACAACCCAATATAGAATGAACCAAACACTTTTTAGAATGTCATAACCAGAAAACAATAATAGTAACCAGGCCAATTCTGAACCTAGAACATTGCAGCAATAAAAAAAAGCAGCTAAAGCATATTTCATGAAAAGTACGCTACTTCACTATACTAAAACCTGCGTACATACGTAGCTGTATCAATGCCAACCTACGTATACACTTTCTTACTTCGCTGATCCTGAGTGTATACACACGTTTGATGTATGGAACCTGCGTACAGATCTATACAAGGAAATTTTCTCTTTTCAAGTTTCAGACATCAAATATATCCAGTTTATCATATTTTAGAGATCTAATAATGCGCCAACTATAATAGATCAAAACCATACAATGATACTACTATTTAAGCCTTAAGGTCTTGATTCATCAATAGAACTTATCCATATTTTGGTGCTCAGGTTCCTCCTTGGATCAGATTCAACAATGCACCATAAACCAATCACAGTGTTTTTGATCATGCTCTTCTTCATATATTCAATACTTGAATCAATACACTTCGAAATGATCTCCTACCCTCTTTATAGTATTAGGCCTTTCTTAACCATGGTCCAAAACCATTTTGAATCAAGGTCCCAATACGAGTGTTCCACACTTTGTATGCAATACCAAGGACCAAAACCATAGGTTCAAATATGTCGGACTAAATACCATGGACCAAACATAAACTTTCCAACATGTACACACTTTTCTCTGCATAAGAGTGTGTGCATACGTATGCGCGCCTTTTGATCGGTGATCCTGCATATATATGCAACTTTGCTAAGAGGAACCTGCGTATACCTAATTTTCTTTCATTCTGATAGCTTGAACTTTTGATCTGCCATTTGAGTGAGTTGCCATCAAGGACAACACCTGTACCATAGTGCCAAACCTATGTCATAATGCCAACAATCTCCCCCTTTGGACTTGATGGCAACCTTAAGTCACTCAAAGTCATTCTCCGCCCTTGACATCAAGGGCAGAGGGTTATGCTCCCCTTGAGTACATGCTGAACTTTCTGCTCTGCTATGTTATTCAAGCTCCCTCTAACTATAGGCAAGATCTGCAAGAATATGTTTTGCAAGAGAAACATGACTTTATACACTATAAATGACCTTCCTACCACCAAAGACTCATACATCCATCTCCTAACCAAGTGGGTTTTGAGGAAGAATTTATGCATGATAAAGGCAAAAGCATTACTTCATTCATCCCAGACATAGTGGGGAAACCAAGATAGGCCATTACATGACCTCGATAAGAAAAGAACATAAATACATGACATAGAGAGCAAGTATCTGTCAATCATCATTCAGACTAGCAACCATGTTCTCCCTATGCACTTGTTCCATCGGAAATAAAAAAATCTGTGAATTTGAACCAAGATCTTCTAAGATAATGCCAACAATGCATTATTAGAAGAATATATGCTCCCCCTGAACTTATGCCAGATAGTCTCTATCAGACCCATTACAGACTCTTTTCATCCTGAGTCTGGCCCCACTGTTTTTCTTCAAACCAGAATATACGTGACTGTACCCACAAAAACCGGCATATGTATGCGGATTACCCACCTGAAACTCATGTACAACCATTAATCTTTGAAAAACAGACAAGATTCAACAGCAAGATGCTGCATCAACTACCCCCAGCTTCTGTATGAGGTATTCAAATGTTTCCCTAGGTAGTGGTTTGGTGGGTATATGAGCAACTTGTTCCTTATGTGGAACATACTCCAACTTGACCTTTTGCTCAAGAACTTGTTCCTGAACAAAATGATACTTGATAGGTATGTGCTTGGTCTTTGAATGCATGACATGATTGTTTGAAATACTGATTGCACTTGTATTATCACAGAAAATGGAAATGGGTGGAGTACAAGTGATTTGAAGATCTTGCAATGTTTGCATCATCCAAGGGGTTGTGTGCAACAAGATGCAACAGCTACATTTCTGCTTCAGCTGTAGATAATGCAATGGAACTTTGTTTCTTGCTGAACCAAGATACTAATCTAAGACCCATGAAGAATGCACCACCACTAGTTCTTCTCCTGTCATCCACACTTCCTGCCCAATCTACATCTATATAAGCATGAAGTGTGAGTTTTGTATCTCTAAGATACCATAAACCATAGTTTTGAGTCCCTTGAAGATACTTGAAAATTCTCTTAACAGTCTGAAGATGAGTTTCCTTTGGATTTGCCTGAAACCTTCCAATTATCCCTACTGCATGCATAATATTTGGTCGGGTACTCGTTAGATAGAGCAGACTACCAACCATGGATCTATAGGTTGGTTGATGTACAACTGTTGATTCATCATTTGTGCTGAGGCTGCATACTATTACCATAGGGGTACATATTGGTTTTGAATCCTCCATCCCATATTTCTTCAAGATCTGCTTGAGATACTTGGTTTGTGATAGAAAAATACCATCTTTGTTTTGTTGGATTTGTAAACCAACAAAATATGTGAGCTCACCAAGCAGAGACATTTCAAATTCTTTTTGCATCACCAAGGCAAAGTTCTGACTCATGTCTTCCTCATTGCTACCGAAAATGATATCATCAACATACACAACAAGTATTAGCAATTTATCCTTGTCATTTTTTATATATAGATTGCTATCTATTGATCCTTTTGAAAAACCTTGTTGATGAAGGTACTTATCCAACAAATATTACAAACCTCTTGGATCATGTTTAAGGCCATAGAGAGCCTTTTTGAGTCTACATACAAGTTTTGGATCATTTCGGAGGATAAACCCATATGGTTGCTCAATATATACTTCTTCGTGCAAGTCTCCATTCAGAAAGGCGGATTTCACATCCATCTGAAATACTTTGAACTTCTGAAAGCTAGAGAGAGAAAGGAACATTCTTATAGCCTCAAGTCTAGCAACTAGTGAAAAAGTTTCTTCAAAGTCTACACCTTCTTGTTGCGCATACCCTTTACAAGCAAGTCTTTCCTTGTTTCTAACCACATCTCCATTTTCATTCAGCTTATTTTTGAAAATCCATTTTGTCCCTATGACATTCTTATCTGTTGGTCTAGGAACAAACTCCCAAGTGTTATTCTTTTCAATCTGTTCAATTTCTTCCTCCACGGCCTTGACCCAACATTCATCTTTTTATTCCTCTTTTATATTTTGTGGTTAGATGGAGGAGAGCAATGCTAGATAGCTTGAAGCTTCTAAAATGGTTCTTCTTGTTTGTACACCTACCTCTTTTGGCCCCAAAATTTGGGTTTCTAGATGATTCTTCTGAACGTATCTGGATGAAGCATTTTCTTCTATCCTTATCTATTCTTATGGTGCCTCATGGGTTTCTTCTTCATCATGAATCTAATTTGATGTTGAAGGATAGTCCTCATCACCTTCGAGATTTTCAGATTTTACTTTCCTAGGAGTGTTTCCCTCTTCATCAACCACTACTTCAATACTTTCAACAATTTTTCCAAGTCTTTTATTGTAACAATTATATGCTTTGGTGTGGGGAGAGTAGCCAAGTAGAATGCCTTCATCTATTCTAAGTTCAAACTTTCCAAGATTTTCATTAGTCTTCTTAATGTAGCATTTGCTTCCAAAAATTTTGAAGTATTTTACCGTGGGAGTCTTACCATACCAAATTTCGTGAGGAGTCTAAGTGTTGTTTACGCAGACATTTTTCTTGTTAAGAATAGTAACTGCAGCAAATATGGCTTCACCCTAGAAGGTTGCAGGAGTTCCAGATTCATCAAGCATAGCACAAGCCATTTGTTGAACCGTCCTGTTCATCCTTTCCACTACTCCATTTTGTTGAGGAGTCCTTGCAGCAGAAAATTCCCTTCTTATTCCATGTTCTTCACAAAAATTGAAAAATTCATCTGAGGTAAATTCCCCTCCTCGATCTGACCTGAGGCATTTGATTCTATGATCTGATTCATTTTCCACCAAGGCTTTGAATGATTGGAACTTTTCGAAGGCTTCATCTTTATGCTTCATAAGTCCTATCCAACACATCCTGGAAAAGTCGTTAATAAACAAAATAAATTATTCTTCTCCTCGAGGTGACCTTTTCCTAGTTGCACCACATACATCAGTATGGACCAGTTCAAGTGGCCTGCTAGCTGATCCTTCCTTTTCAGGGAAATTAGCTCTAGTTTGTTTACCAAACTGACATTATTTTCATATTGTATTCTCTGGAATTCTAATGTCAGGGAGATCACAAACCGCCTGATATTTGCATGCTTTCCTTATCTGATAGAAGCTAAGATGCCCCAATCTTCTATGCCATAGCCAATGTTCATCATTCTTGCTTAGATAGCATTGTTGTTCTCCTTCTTTGAATATGTATAAATTATTTGGAGTTCTTATGCCTTTGATCACTATTTTTCCTGCGTAAATCTCACGAACAATACATCCATTTGATCGAAATATTACATTAGTTTCTTGATCGCACATTTGACTGACACTCAATATATTATGATTTAAGCCATCAACATACTTAACATTTCTAGCTTTGACCTTCTTTTTCAAACGAGCAGAACCTTTACGTTTTATGAATGCAGGGGTGCCATTTCCAAAAGAGACCTTCTTTTCCCTTTCTAAGGCAGTATATGACTGAAGTTTTTCTTTATCACCTGTCATATGTTTTGAGCATCCACTGTCAATGTACCATTGATTTTCCTATCCTTCCGCATATAAGGCTATCCCACATCTTTCTTGTTGCGGCTCTTTCTTTTTCCATGTTTTGGGACTCAATGAAGCTGGCTCCTTCTGAGTTGTTTCCTGAAACCTACTCCCGTATTCAGAATCTTCATGACCCAAGTTGTTACAAATAGAACATTCTATCTCATTTTCAAGAGCAGAAAAGTTATTGTAGGTCCTTTTCATGATCCCAGACATACTTCTTTGTTTTTGAGCTTCCCTAGTCATGATGGTCTTGTAGGCAACACACTGAGCAGCTTTATGACCAAAGTTATGACAACAGAAACATTGGCCATTGAAGAAATTCCTGTGATTATCAAACCTACCAACCAATTGACTGTAGTTTCCATTGACATCCATTCTTGAGCCAAAATGATTTACCTCTCTTCGATTGAAGCTTATGTTCATCCTTGAAGTAGACTACCCCCGATTTACGTGGTAATCTTTGTTCTATCTTGAAGCAAATCGTCCCTTATTTACCTGGTAATCTACATTATGCTTTTACTGTCAATTGTCAACCTATTCACTTCTCCTTGCTGCATCAAGATAAATTTTGGAGGTGGACGGCTTTTGTGCTTTCTTCTGTGCTTGAGACATTTCTTCAAAATATTCGAGACCTGTCTTGATTAGAGAAGAATGTTGTACTTTGGTAATCTCATCTAAAGTTGCAGTTCCTTTAGCAAATCTAAGATTAAGAGCTTTTGTTTTGTCTATTTCTTTTCTAAGTCCCACAATTTCACATTCTAATTCTTCATTGTGTTTATCTCTTTCAGCAAGTTGGAATGTCAAAGTGTCTATAATCATGTTCTTTTCTTCTAAACAAATTTTGAGTTCAGAAATTTCTTCATAACGATCTTCTTCATTTATAGCATCCAAGAAGTCATCATATTCAAAAGCCATCAAAAGTCTATTATCATTACCTTGTTCATCTTCATCACTATTTGAAAGTCCATCACCATCTTCATGTGTATAATAGTTGTTCTTACTTACATTCTGTTTTTTGTTCCATCTGACAGGTTCCTTATCTTTGTCTAGTTTATCTTTATGATGACACTTTGCAGCATAGTGACCAACTCTTCCACAAGCAAAGCATTTCAAAGGCATCTTACCTCTGAATCTTCCAGTTCCCCATTGAAGGTTCTTGACAAAGTTTGATTCTTCTTCTTCTTCAAACATATATCCTGACTCATTGTAATCTCCTTTTCCCGAGGCTTTGAATGCAGCTTCTCTCCTGTTTGATGGTCCCCCTTTTCTCATTTCGTAAGTAGTTAGAATTTCGTGCAGCTGGCACATGGTAAGGCTCTGTAGATTCTATTTTTCTTATATGGTAGAGACTTTTGAATAAAACTTAGAAACAAAGATCCTAGAACCTTTTCAACCAAAACGGCTTCTTTTATTTCTTCACCCAAATTTTTCATACAATTTACAATCTCATCTATACGTAGGAAGTAGTTAGCCACACTCTCATCATTATGCATTCTGAGACTTTCATATTGAATTCTAAGAGTTTGAAGTTTTGCTCGTTTACCTACTCATCTCCTTCATAGCTCATAACGATCTTGTCCCATATTTCTTTTACAGTTGTGAGCTGCATAACCTTGATGATTTATGATTGAGATAGACCACCTAATAGAGTATTGACAACCTTTGCATTTGTTTCATACTGCTTATTATCAGCCGTATCTGTAGGAGTTGCTGATGGAAATGTATATCCTGTTTCCACAATATCCCAAGTTTCTATACCAAGAGATTGAATATAGGCTATGGTTCTTACCTTCCAATAGACAAATTTGCTCCCATAAAAAATTGGTGGCCTGATGGATGCCTCTCTTTCGTAGTTGCTCATGATGATAGATCTCACTTCAAGCAGTCAAGCTTCTTCTTCTGAAGGACCTGCTCTGATACCAATTGTTGGAAATAATACTGAGAGGGGGGCTGAATCAGTATTATCAAATCAATTATTTTTCAATTCATACACAGATTTGTATATGCTACTTTAGATAGATAAACCAGTGTATATAAACAACTTCCATTAAATAAAACAATGTATAACTCACAGACTTGTAATTTAATTATTCTTCAGATTTTAGTCTTAAATCTATGTGTCAGAACCATATAGACATCAATCATGAGCAAAAAAATAGTGCAGACAGTCACACACAAGAACACAAGATATAAGGTGGAAACCCAATGTGGGTGAAAACCACCTACTGCAATACGTCTCTATCTTCTTTCAATTAGAAACTTCTTTTTACAATGTTTATGTACTGGTGCAGTCTTATACCAATATGTAGGCTGCTACCTACAGAAGGCTACAACCTTCTCTCGTTCTCTAGCTTCACCTGGAATGGAGCTAGAACCCCCCTTAACTCTTGTACTAGCTGAGGTACTAGTACGCAAGCTGCTACCTGCAAAAGGCTACAACCTTCTCCTATCTTCCAGGGACCATGTTTCACAAATTTTCAGACTGGATCCATGAACAACATCAATCATACATCAATATATATACAATAATCAATCTCCTTTGAACAACCCAATATAGAATCAACCAAACACTTTTGAGAATGTTGTAACCAGAAAACAGTAACAGTAACCAGACACCAATTCTAAACCCAGAACACTACATCAATAAACAGAAGCAGCTAAAGCATATTTCATGAAAAGTACGCTACTTCACTATACTGAAACCTACATACATATGCAACTGTATCAATGCCAAACTATGTATACACTTTCTTACTTCATTGATCCTGCGTGTATACGCGCCTCTGATGTGCAGAACCTGCGTACAGGTCTATACAAGGCAATTTTCTCTTTTTAAGTTTCAGACATTAAATATATCCAGTTTATTAGATTTTAGAGATCTAATCATGCGCCAACTATAATAGATCAAAACCATACAATGATACTACTATTTAACCATTAAGGTCTTGATTCATCAATAGAACTTATCCATCTTTTAGCTCTCAAGTTCCTCCTTGGATCAGATTCAACAATGCACCATAAACCAATCACAGTGTTTCCGATCTAGCTCTTCTTCAAATATTCAATACTTGAATCAATACCCTGCCAAATGACCAAAACCATAGGTTCAAATATGCCGGACTAAATACCATGGACCAAACATAAACTTTCCCACATGTACGTGCTTTTCTTTGCATAAAAGTGCGTGCATACATATACGTGCCTTTTGGTCGGTGATCCTATGTATATATGCAACATTGCTAAGAGGAACCTGCGTATACCTCATTTTCTTGTATTCTGATAGCCTGAACTATTGATCTGCCATTTGAGTGAGTTGTCATCAAGGACAACACCTATACCATAGTGACAAACCTATGTCATAATGCCAACAACTACACATGGTTTATATTTAATGTTTAATAAAATATTGAGGCATAAATATCAACATTTGATGAATTAAATGAATCATAAGTTCACTAGATATACGTTGGTTACCTTAAGAATAGTTGTAAGAACACGCAAGTTCCCTTCCCTGAAGTAGCATATATAAATATGATTATGGAAATGAAAAGGCTGATGATTTGTAAATACTGATTCACCCATCCCTCTCAGTATTATTTCCAAAAATTGGTTTTAGAGTGGCTCCTTCGGTAGAAGCTTGATCGCTTGAAAGAGATCTGTAGGAACAATGGGAAATAAGCTAAAAAATAAAGCACCTCAAAAGAATAAGACATCTCAAGGGAATTGTGGTTGTGGAAGAGACGATTGGCCATTATGTGGAAGCAACTCCTCAAATTTAGAATCACCTCAGAATGAAGTTGAACAAGCAAAAGAATTATCAGGTATCAATTTTTTGTCCTCTAGTGATACATTTCCCTATTCATTATAAGACAATGAATGTGATAGCCAAACAACTGAATTTTCTCTTAGGAGTGAAAGAGAAAGAAATCAAATAGAGGCAAAATTTAAAAATCTCATAGACACAATTAAATATCAAAAGGATCTAACTGATAAAATGAAATGTTAAAGGCTGTAGGATGAAGTGACATCATTGAGAATTGAACTGAATGAAAATGACACAACAACAAAAGAAGTTATTGAAAGAACCAGCTACTGTGAAGGCCTTGAAGGTGTGATCGTTTCTCTGAAAGATATCTCGAAAATTTAAATAAGTAGAATGAAGAACTACTCCTAGCATTTGAAGAACAAGAAAATGAAGTTCTCAAATTAAGGAAACACGTGGGAGAAGGAAGAAAAGATGAAGAAATCATGAAGAAGCAGTATCCTGAAAAGGAAGAGCAATATCAAGTTGACATGAATATCTAAAAGGTAAATTAGAAGAAAAGGGTAAACTTTTATGATTTGGAGATAGTATTAAGATTTCTGATGATATTCTTAGTAGTCAAAGGTCTTCTACCATCAAATATAATCTTGTTTTTCATAAAACTATTAAACGTGAATCTGGCTCTCAAACTAAAGCAAGGAATTCTAGTGCAAAATTAGAAATGCTCAACAATGAGATAAGAGGTCAACCACATCAACAACCAAGGAAAGAAAGTCTTCAAAGAAAATGATTTACTCCTAACTATGGAAGTGTTAATTGATTATTTCCTCTAATGAATAATGTTGAATTTTTTATGGCATAATTTTGGACATGTGATCTGAATTGGATCCTTGAAAATTAGTAGAGTTCTATGACTCTTTAAAATTATGATAGACTCAAAAATCTTTTGAATAACGAGCTACCAAGAAGGATCTCTGGACAGTGGCAGTTGCAGCTAGCACGAAACAACGAGGACCCTTGGTCAAAGCGTGCTGACTGTTGGCCCATCGAGACCGCGCAGTGGTGAAAACTAGCAAATAGGGAGTATAGATCAGAAAATAGAGGCCATTTCTAATGCACGATTAACACAAAGATACAGATCTTAGAGAAGGAAAAGCCTCGATACCCAGTCATGTGAAAAATAGGTAAAACCATGGGAAAAGCACTAAAACAGAAGGCGGGTCCTACGCTCCAAAACCAGCGGAATATCAGAGGCATTTATGGTGGTAAGCGGGTTTGGCAGAGGACCAAGTGATGCCATACATTGAATGATGCGTGTCTAGCAGATGAGAGAGAAAATTGCTCTCATCACGGGATAACGGTCGAGCAAGTCAACCATGCGATAAAAGCGATGACCATAGGATCTAGAAGCCCCAGATCAAGCGGTGGAGATTGCACTTGATGGGAGACTGGATTTGATAGGATAATAGGCTGAGGCAAATGACATTTGGGGTTTGACATGACCATTGATATGGCTAATGAATCATTTCACAGGATAACTGAAATAACGACCGTTCAAGGAAAAGTTGGCACCCAATTCATAGGGACAGAAGTGGCCACCTCTCTGTGAAACGTTATAGAGTGGCGATGACATAGAAGTAGGGAATTCCAGTGGATAGAGGTAGGTGATCTGAAGAGCCAGAAGAGGAAGCGAATAGTCAAGGGATGGATTGGCTTTAAGCCATGAACAGATAGAGGAGATAGAATAGAGAGTGAAGAAAGAAGCATAGAATAGAGAAATCAAGCTAACCTGCAGAGCTAAGGCAACATCGAACAAAAAAAAATAAGAAAGATTAAGAGGTTCAAGCAATCCCTGTGAGGATATCTGTCGAGAATTGAGTACCAAATTAAACTCATCCCATTAAGACCAGTTGAGGTCAAGACTTGATAAGGGGGAGTCTGTGTAATTTGGTGGCTTGGGGAATCCAAGTACCACCCTACTAAGCATCATCTGTTACAGGAGACTCAAATTGAGCTCCTCATTATAAAAACTCTTCTGAAAGACATAATAAAAGAAGGCCACCACTAAGAGTTGGACTAGGAGATGTAGTGCAGGAGGATTGGGTGAACTCCTTATTAAATTGATGTGTTTTGCATTTTCTTGCTATGTTTCTCTTACTGTTTTCCAGTATCTATTTATTTTGCAACCTTATCGATATGTTGCTTAAAATAACATAGGGACACCAGTACATGAGCCTATAATACCTACATCAATTAACTGAGATCATTCGAAAGTGATTTTTCGATCAGGTGGTATCAGAGCCCTAGGTTGTTAAGGTTAGACAAGCTTCCGCTGGATTTAGCTATTGAATGCTAACTAGATTAAAGCTCAAATTAAGAGAAGGAGAGTTGGTCGAACTAATCCTAAAATTGGAAGAGTCTATCCTCAGAGGAAAATGTCAGAGGAAGGTTCTCTGGGGACAGGCGCTCAATTTATAGATAGTTTCCTAGCCATAAGGTCCATGGTAGAGGAAATGTATAAGGACTTCAGAAAACATAAAAATGAAGACTCATCAAGCTCTAAACAAGATAAAGGAGAAGAAGAGTCTCTCCTCCATGACTACTCAAAAGGCAAGGGGAAAGAAGAAAGCTTCCTCACACTGCCTAATAGCCTTGAACATAAAAAGAAGACATCTTTCATTAAACTATATGCTAAATCTGATTTACCAATATATGATGGAGAGTTGAATTCAGAAAAGCTGGACAATTGGATTAGAAAAATTGATGTTTATTGCAGAGTGCAGAGTATCGACTCAGATAAGAGAAAGATTCAGCTGGCCAGCCTATGCCTTGGAGACACTGCCTTGGTTTGGTGGGAAGGCAATGCCTAATCTGACTTGAAGAGACATGGCAAGACTCTTCTTGTCTGGAGTCAATTTGTTTTTGTAATCAAAAAACAGTTCTATCCACTGGCCTACATGCAGCAAGCCATGATGAGCTAGCAAACACTTCGACAATTGAAAGGGCAAAGTGTACAAGGTTAGTCCGAAGAATTTAGGAAGAGAGCATTGATTCTAGGAATCTCATTAGACTGACCTGAGACTTTTTTGAAGTACATCAGTGGTCTACACAGCTACATGAGGGACACTATCCTCATGTTTAATCACACTAGTATAGATGAGGTATTTGTTCAAGCTATGCATCTAGAAGTTAGAGGAAAGAATGGAAACAGAAACGTTAGGGGATCATCCCAACCCACTACAAGCAAGAATAAGGAGAAAAGAAGATATAAATGGAAAGGAAGGAAGGCAAACACTATATAGAAAAGAAAGTCTTCATGAACTCACTGTAAGAAGGATGGGCATGATGATGAGCACTACACGATTCTGCATCCAGAGCTGAGACCGAAGAAGTTCGAGGGCAAGAAGAAGAATATTTTTGTAGCTATTTAGAAAGATTTGGGGTTGGACTCAGGAGATGAAACAACCATTACAGCCACAGGTGTAGAAGGTAAGAATTTTGAAGCATCTATTAGTAATTCTGCACAATATACTATTGATGAAGAAAACGAGAGAAAAAGACATCATCTTTTCCATATTCGAGTTATTTCCAAACATCAAAATATTGATAGTTTGTTTGATAGTGGCTCACAAGTAAATTTAATTTCTGAAGCAATTATAAAGAAGTTGGGATTACTAACTACACCTCACAAGAAACCGTACCCTTTAAGATGGTTAAGTGATAAAGCACAACTACAAGTGACTAGACAATGCAAACTTAAGTTTTCTTTTGCATCAACATTTGTAGATGAGGTTGAGTTAGACATAATGCCTTTGGATATATGTGGAATTGTTTTAGGATGTCCTTACTTGAATGACATAAAAACTATTTTATATAGAGCTGAGAACAAGTATCTACTTGTTAAAGATGAAATCAAATACTTTGTAAGAGCTCATAAGATCAAGAATAATTACACTCTCATAAACTCAAGGCAGATAAAACGAATGATAAATTCATGCAAACAATTTTTATTGATGGTTGTAAAGGAAAAGAAACTTGATAAAACCAATGTATTTGAGGGTTGTGATGTTAAACAACAAGCTAATTTAGAAAAAGTTGTTTTAGAGTATGATATCTTATTTCAAGAACCTAAAGGTCTACCACCCAAAAAGGAAATAGTGCATTAAATTAATTGTAGCAAGATGCTCCATTACCTAACTTTGGAATGTACAGGTTGTCTGGTTTAGAGAATGCATAAATCAAGAAGCAGGTCCATGAGTTGCTCGAGAAGGGGTTCATCAAACCTATCACATAACAATGTGGATCTCCAATCGTTTTGGTGAGAAAGAAAGATGGCTCGTGGAGAATGCACATTGATTACCGAGCACTGAATAAGATAACAATAAAAAATTGTTATCCCCTTCCTCGCATAGATGATATATTAGATCAATTGAAAGAAACTATTTATTTCTCAAAGTTAGACTTGCATAGTGGATATCATCAGGTTAGAGTTGTAGAACAAGATGCATGGAAGACTACTTTCAAAACAAAGCAAGGATTGTATGAGTAGATGGTTATGCCCTTTGGCTTGACTAATGCTCCTGTTACTTTCATGAGAATAATGAATGATGTACTCAGGCCTCTTCTTGATGATTTTTTTATTGTGTATCTGGATGACATTCTGATATTTAGCAAAACATGTGAAGAACATTTAAAGCATGTTAAGAAGACACTAGATGTTTTTAAAAGAGAAAAAATTTATGTTAAACTCTCAAAATGTTAATTTGGAAAAACATCTTTGAATTATTTGAGACGTATAGTAAGGGGCGGTGAATTGAAGATAGATCCCTCTAAGGTGGCAGTCATCATAAATTGGCCCAAACCCAAAGTTGCTACAGAAGTTAGGAGCTTGTTAGGAGCAACACAATATTGGAGAAAGTTCATTTCTAACTTTTTCTTAATTGCAGCTCCTTTACATGCTTTAACAATATTGAACAAGGTGTTTTAGTGGGGAGGCAAACAACAGAAAGCCTTCGACACCTTGAAAGAAAACATTAGTACAACACTAGTACTAGCATTGCCTGATCTTCAAAGACCATTTGAGATCTGTAGAGCATTGGAAAGGTATGTTTTAACGCATAACTTAGTGGTGTTTCAAGCAATAGTTGTAACCTATTCTTTATTATACAATAAGGAGAATGCAATGAGAATGAATACAAATGATCCAATCACTGAAAGTATCTTTTTTTATGCAAGAAAGGACAGAAGTAAGAAGGCGCGGTGCTAAAAAAGAGTCCCATGAGAAGATAACGGCTGTCCCCCTAATTCCGAATAAAGTCCAGACCAGGGTGAGTAAATTAAGGCAGATCAATCCGGGATGAGATGAAGGACTGTCAGTTCAGAAGACTAGGAAGAAAAAAGAAAGGAGTTAACTGTTTAACAGATCCCTCAAGATCTTTGATCCTGAGGGATTGTTACGTTCAATTATTTTGTTGTTTAGTTAACTCCGCCATTACTTGTATAAGAAGGGGTGGCATCGAAGACTTAAGGGATGTCGGGAATATTTTGTGTTCTTACTTTCTGTTTATAAGCTGCACTATTGGTCACACTCATACTATCAAGTCTCTTTGAGACTTAGTTTTGCTGTACTATCATTGATGCGTTAATATAATATATTTGGTGTTATTTTCCCTTTGCATCTGAAGTAAGTTACGGTAGTGTACCATTGAGAGCTAAGGGCCCGGCTCCAACGGACATTGGCTGATTGTATCATTACAGTTTGGCTTCGTATGGTTTGTTTACTGTTTTCTATAATCTGATATACGTACATGTTGTTCCATACTTGTTTATTAGTAGTTTTCCTTTTGTAAATCTTTGTAGCGAGTTTACAACATATTTCCAGAATTGATCACATAACATTGTTCTAAGTTGTTCACTTCTGTTACATACTTTATAGGTGGAATGTTTGAGTTACATATGGTTGGAGTAATGGACTATTGGTAATCGTTTCAGATTATGTTTGTATATGATTGACGTTTCCTGTTTATGGTGATTTGTTGTTCCATTTGATTAACTATCTACTTGTACAAAAGATTGCTCTTTATTTGTATGTAAGTTGATGCCAAGAATTGAGAGTGTTGAACTCGCGAGATTTAGTTTCTTTACTGCTGTTCCTTTTTATTGCTATTCCATTTCCGAGTTGCTGTTCCATTTCTGAATTGCTATTCCATTTCTGAATTGCTGTTCAATTCTGCTTTCTTGGTGTTCCTTTTTACTTGCATTCATTGGTATTGTGTGGGAGGAGGATCAAGACTGTCGTGAGACACAGCAAACGCTATCATGATCCTAGATCCATGATCCATACTCTAATTTCTTTTCCTTCATCAGTTTCTAAAGGGATGGGTTACTGCTTCCGTACCCTTGACTGACAAAGTTGCCGTGTGTGATTTCTTTATGCAGAAGTAATTTAGCATAGCTTAGCATCCATTTACTCTTGTATTTCTTAGATCTATTGACTATGAAGCATTACTCTGAAAAATCGCCTCAAATTGAGATACCCTTAATAATAACAAAAACGTTCCCTGATTGACTTGTAATATGAGATAACTAGAGGTGAAAAAGGCCCTTGTTACAGCTCTACATTTTGGCGTCGTTGCCTGGGAAGGGTATAGCCATTTGTTTTTAAAACAGGGTAGTGTGCGAATCTGCCAAGGGGGAATTGGATTTTAAAAACGGAAGGTAAGAACCTACGTATGGAGCATGTAAAAGCCTTGCTGCACCGTCCGCCTTCCCAGCAGAAATTGATTAGTTAAATAGGATTTAGCAGTTTAATTGGAGTGCATGACTAAGCAAAAAAAGCCTGAAAAAAATCAGAAGCCTACATCTAAAGCCGAAAAAGCCAAGGGGCCGGTGACCCTTGGGCAAACGACCTTCATAGACGAAATCTCTAAGAAAGTCGAATCTGAGCCATCAGTAGGTTATAGGAAAACCAATTCTAAACAACCTACTAGTTCCCTTCAGGCCTCAAAATCACCAT
Source organism: Pinus taeda (assembly GCA_000404065.3). Classification (NCBI taxonomy): domain Eukaryota; kingdom Viridiplantae; phylum Streptophyta; class Pinopsida; order Pinales; family Pinaceae; genus Pinus; species Pinus taeda. The sequence continues at coordinate 43,978 of APFE030715031.1, forward strand.
CTGAAGCCTTTGCTGAGGTGCATAGTCAAACAGAAGAGCAGGACTTTCAATAAATTGAAAATTTGACTCCTGGACTGTTGCACGAAGGGAATCTTAGTAACCTTTGTGAAGGAGAAGGAGAAACAGGAGAAATCGGGGAACCTAGATCTCCTATCGAAGCAAACCAGCCTTTAAGTAGTCTGGATAAAGGAAGCGCTGCAAAAATTCTTGTTGAAGGAATTCATTCACCTCAGATAGTGGGGACCATCATTATCCCTGATAAATGGAGTTCTGTCAAAAAAATCCCCGTTGAGACTACCCCTACTCAACCAAGGAACACTCTCTTAGAAATTCCTAAAGGTTACTGGAATATATTCGATCCCATGGCGCAGAATCAGCCAAATACCCAGACCTCCACATTGCAATACCCTATATTAGACTCTGCAGCGAATGCGCCCATGAAAGCCATCCCCCTCCAGCATATCCCCACATTCCATGGCCTTACATCGGAGGATCCGGATGCATTCTTGTTTGAATTTGATGTATTATGTAGAGGATACGATTACACTACTGATACCCAGAAATTAAAATTATTCCCCTCCACATTAAAAGGGGCTGCCTTGAGATGGTTTATGGGTTTAGGTGGTGGGGTTATTAACAATTGGGATCAAATGCAAGAAGCCTTTTTAAATAAATATCAGGATTACTGTAGGTCAAGAGAATTAACAGATGAAAATTTTCAAATGTCAGCTAGACCAAACGAAACTCTAGAAGAATATGTAGAACGTTTCCAATATAACTTGCAAATATCTCCCTATGCATCGTTGCCTCTGCCTGATAATGTATTGAAAACCGCATTAATTAGAGGTATGAAAGAGAAATGGATTGAAACGTTGAATATTATGGGGAAATGAGACATTTATCAGGAAAATTTTGCTGACATCATTGATCTGTGTATCAGGAGCTCAAGAGGCAGCACAAGGATAAAACCAGCAGAATATGATCGCTTTACCAGAGATCACAGAACATAAACAGAGGGAGTAACACGTGTGGAACTTGGAAATTTGCTAGAAAATTTTAAAACTGATATCCTAGGGACATTGACTACACAGCTTGATATTGTGCAGGCTAAACAGAAGCAAGAAGAGGCGGAAAAAAATCTAGCAATCTTCTGTCCTTGATGCAGGAAGAAACATAGCCACAAGGAATGCCCGCTCGATACAGTTCAAACATGTGCTATCTGTACTAAAGACCACTTGACTGAAAGCTGCCCCTCACTTCCTGGTTTGAAAGTAGTATACAAAGAAGCAGAAGAGGAGCCAGAATCAGCATATTTTATTAACCAGTGTCGTCAATGGAAGCCAAGGCAATCTGGTATGTTTTCAGACCCCTCCTCTTCTTTTCAACCCCCGCAATTTAATGCTCAGCAACAGAATATGTGGCAAAACCAGTCTCAGCACCCATTTTCGAACTGGTCACCTCAAATGTTTCCTACTCCGAATCCTTGGACGAACCAATCGGGTTGGCCAAACTTCCCATATCCCCCACCATACTGGCAGAATAATGCATATCCTCCGCAATGGACCCCTTCTACTTCGCAAGGTTCACCCTGGAAGACAAACTGGCCAAGATCAACATATCAATCGCCAGGATCAATTCCGCTCCCTCAACCAACTCTGCCAGCCTTACAACAAAATCCCCAGCCTAACTTGAGACCGTAGCTCCCAGCCCAACCCAACCCTAATCCAAATAATAGACTAGTTCAATCTCTTCAAATTATAGAATCCCCAAAGATTGAACCGGATCTGCAGGTGTGAAATGATCTCCAGTTAAGATCTGGGCGAATAATAGAAATCGAGGGAAATAGAACAACTCACATGGAAGATCAGTTGCCTATAACACAGCCGTCACAAGAGGAAGATGTAAGTAAAGACCAAGCCCATCAGCGAGTAATTACATCCCCCCCACCTTTCCCAGAACGATTGGCCATCCCGCGACCAAAACAATATCTAGATTTCGATATTCTGGGAGAACTTCAAAACTTGTATATAAGAATTCCTTTCCTTCAAGCTATACATGATATCCCCATATATACAAAAACCATAAAAGACCTATGTAGCAGAAAAACAAAAAGAAATGTAACCCCTAACCCAAAAGTCCAGGTAGTCAGCACCTTATCGAACCTCCTATCAGGAAAAGAGACACCAGTCAAATACGAGGACCCTAGAAACCCAATTGTCACTGTTCAAATCTGTGGGCAGACCTTGACCAACGTCTTAGTTGATCTAGGGGCTGCAATTAACATCCTGACAACATCAACTTGCCAGAAGCTCGGAATTACATCGGTAGAACCTACTTCCACTTTGTTAGAACTAGCTGACTGATCAGTAATAAGACCAGAAGGCACCTTGTATGATATTATAGTTTCAGTGGACTCCTGGGAATACCCGACCGATTTCCTGATAATTAATCCAAAAACCCGACTAGATGGACATCCGCTAATTCTTGGTAGACCGTGGCTTGCTACTGCTGACGCCTATATTGGTTGCCGGCAGGGAAACATGACTACAACCAGAGGGCCGGATATTAAAAATCTAATTTTGTACCCTCGAGCGCAGCCAAGCATCACACCTCATACATCACTAACCAATCTGCACCCTGCCTCATATATCACTGACAATATTAGACCCCCATTAACAGTCCAGGAAGCGCTAGATTTCAAAGATAAAATCGAAGACGACTCCATCAATAAATTCATTAATCAAACTGAATCCACATCGTATGCACACTGTTTTATGATAAAAGCGGCATTTGAAAATGAATTAGATGAGGATCCGCTGAAAGACGGACATGACCAAATCATACCTGTGACTTCTGTCGCTAATAGCAAAGTAGTGCAAATTGAACCGGGGAAAACTTTAAATATTAACGCTAATCTGACACCAGAGCAAGAGACAAAACTCATCCAGCTGTTACGAAAGTATCAGGAGGCATTTGCATGGGACTATCCCGATATGAAAGGGATTGATCCCCATCTATGCACACATCGTATTTATATCGAGAAAGATGCAAGACCTATTCATCAACCGCAAAGAAGACTCAATCCCCACTTAAAAGACGTTGTAAACGATGAGCTTTAGAAACTTCTAGACGTTAATTTTATTTATCCTATTTATGACAGCAAATGGGTCTCCCCACTTGTGGTAGTACCTAAAAAGAACGGGAAATGGAGGATCTGTGTCAATTATAGAGAATTAAACAAAGCTACACAAAAAGATCACTTCCCTGTCCCATTCATAGATCAGGTACTAGACACCTTAGCAGGCAAGAAATTCTTTTCTTTCTTGGACGGCTTCAGCGGATACAATCAGATTCAGATTTCCCCTGAAGACCAGGATAAGACTACCTTTACTTGCCCCTGGGGAACGTTCGCTTATCGAGTCTTACCCTTTGGATTATGTAATGCTCCGGCCACATTCCAAAGGGCTGTTCTTAGCATCTTTGCAGATTTAATCAATGATGGATTGGAAGTCTACATGGATGACTTCACACCATATGGAGATGACTTTGATCCATCTCTAGATACTCTTGAAAAAGTCCTAGAACGCTGCATCGCCACCAGGCTTTGCTTGAGTCACGAAAAGTGTTACATGATGATGACCGAAGGACTCATATTGGGACACTATATCTCAGCAGCTGGTATTCAGGTAGACCCGGCTAAAATTCAAATACTTTTGCTTATTCCGACCCCCACTAATCAAACAGAAGTAAGTAGTTTCCTTGGTTTTTCTGGGTATTATAGAAGATTCATACAACATTATTCACACATTGCTGCATCTTTACACGTATTAACTGGAAATGTTGACTTCTTATGGACAGAGAAATGTGATCGAGCCTTCAAAGAAGTAAAGAAGTTGGTATCTACAGCTCTAGTCCTCCGAGGACCTAATTGGAGTTTACCATTCCAAATTTCAACCGACGCTTCACACACAGCAATCGGTGCAGTTTCGGGCCAAGAAGAGGATAAAAGACCATACGCTATCTATTACATCAGAAAAAATTTGGCCCCAGCTAAATTAAATTACACTATCACTGAAAAAGAATTATCAGCTGTGATACACGTTGTTAATAAATTTAGACACTATATTACAGGCTATCCCGTTATTTTGTATACAGACCATTCTGCTATCAAGTATTTAGCAAATAAACCTGTTACAAATGGAAGAATAACCAGGTGGTTGATCCTATTGCAGGAGTTTGATATTACAATCAGAGATCGACCAGGGAAGGAGAACCCTGTAGCTGATTTTCTTTCAAGAATACCAAAATCAATTGAAACAGCAGCAGTCGAGGACCAATTTCCAAACGAACACCTATTTGTTGTTGCCGTTCAAACTCCCTAGTACGCTGATGTTGCTAACTATCTTGCAGTAGGTTAACTTCCAAAACATTTAACCCCCAATGAACGGAAGCAGATTGTTCAGAAAAGCAACCGATTTTCCTGGGTTGGGGGCTATTTGTTTCACACAGGTGCAGATATGGGAATCAGAAGATGTATTCGGGAGGACGAAATCTTTGATATCTTGAAAGCCTGCCACGACGGGCCATGTGGAGGACATTTCGCCGAACGAAGAACATCACATAAAGTATTACAAACGGGGTATTACTGGCCTACAATTTTCAAAGACACGAAAAAATTTGTCCAGGCCCGTGATAGCTATCAGTGTGCAGGACGACCTGGTCCAACAGACGAAATTCCTTTGCGGCCTCAATTAGTGATCGAACCTTTCGAACGCTGGGCTCTAGACTTCTTCAGACCCATCAACCCGCCATCAAACTAAAGAACCTATATTTTGGTGGCAACTGAATACGTTACCAAATGGGTTGAAGCGGAGGCATTGCCTAGAGCTACAGAATATTCGGTAATACAATTCTTGCTCCATTTGTTTGTACGTTATGGTCTTCCAAGGGAAGTGATTACAGATGGAGGACCACAATTTGTGGGGCATAAATTCGCTGCAACACTCAATAACTATCATGTTCAGCATAAAATTACTACCCCATACCATCCACAGGCAAATGGGCAAGTGGAGAGTAGCAATAAGGTAATAGAGTCCATTTTGACAAAAACTGTTGCCTCACATCGCCGTGATTGGGCCGCCTGACTACCCGAGGTAATATGGGCTTATCGAACCACATGGAGAAGCACCACCGACTATTCACCATATCACTTAGTGTTTGGAAAGCAGCCCATTTTTCCTATAGAGTTCGAGATCCAAACGCTGCGAACTGCCCAAGAAGTCAGATTGAATTTAAGTGAAGCACAGAAAAATCAATTACAGCAAATCAATGAGTTAGATGAAACAAGGCTCTCTGCATTACAAAATACAGCACTCATTCAACAGCAGCGAGCCAAGTGGCATGATGCGCTCATTAAAGACAAGATATTTCATGAAGGAGACTGGGCTCTGTTATATGATTCTAGATTTCAGGATTTCCCAGGGAAGCTTCAGACTCGTTGGTTGGGACCATACAAGATTGAAAAAGTCCATGACAATGGAACCCTTACTCTGATCACAATCGATGGGTCTAGATATACATTTAAGGTAAACGGCCACCGAGTTCGTCTGTACCACAAACCTCTCACTGGGGAATCCTTTTGTCAGCAGCTACGCCAGGACACTAATATCACGATTATGGGCGAGGAAGCAAAAACTTCCTCACCTTTAGATCAGTAAGAAATTCATCCCTTACCACATTTTGTATATAAAATTGTAAATTTTGTATATATGGTTTTCTTTGCTGTTCATTTCCAAAAGGAACAGCACTACTGTGTTTTTGTTGTTCCTTTTCAAAAGGAACAACACTTTTTGATTTTTGCCGTTCCTTTTCAAAAGGAACAACACTTTTTAATTTTTGCTGTTCCTTTTCAAAAGGAACAACACTTTTTGATTTTTTCCATTCCTTTTCAAAAGGAACAGCACTTGTGTGTTTTTCCCGTTCCTTTTCAAAAGGAACAACACTTTTTGATTTTTGCCGTTCTTTTTCAAAAGGAACAACACTTGTGTGTTTTTTCTGTTCTGTTTCAAAAGGAACAACACTGTTGGATTTTTGTTGTTCCTTTTCAAAAAAGAAGGAACAACACTTGAGTGTTTTTGCTATTCCTTTTCAAAAAGGAACAACACTTCTGTGTTTTTGCTGATTCGTTCCATTCAGATGAAGGACGTGTTGTCCATTCTCTTTCCAAGGCCATAAAGAGCAGCTATATACTTATGCAATGAATATAAAAGCCAAGATATACCGAGATCATCATATCATAAATCACTATCTTTAACAGCCCTAGTATTGATGCAATAGCAAAGGAAGGATCGACACACTCATCATTCTGACTGTCATAGTCTCACCTTCTCTGCCTGGTTGGAAATCTTTATCATGTTGAGTCCCTACAATTTTCTCTATTATTACTTGGAAATAAGAACAAAAGATTTATATTCTCCTATTGGGATGACAAGACTTCTTCCGCCATTCCCACTCTTAAGGAGGGCTGAACCACCCTTATGTGTAATTGCATAAGAGCAAAAGTTTGTTTCAAAAGAAAAAAGAGCAAAAGCAAAATAAAAAGAAAAAAATTATCTGTCAAATGTAGGATAGGGGGTTTCATTAAAGAACCAACCTACTATGATCATAAGATTGGAAGCGAAGTGGCATTCCCATCAATGGCCACCACACCAGGGAAATGGTCCAAGGGGTTCGCTACATAAACAAACCTTGGAATAGGGGGTCTCATTACGAGCCAGCCTGCCCACGTTTCACACCTCTCTGGTGAATGGCATCATGGTTATTTGGTTACCAAGCCAGCATGATGGCCTGCATTTTGACAAGAATTGCTCTTCAAAAATACACAAAGGATAATGGTTCCAGGGTGAAACAAACAACTCTGCCAAGGTTATGAACACCTGTCGGCAGCAGAGCTCTGTTAATGGTATTGGAGTCATAATATTTACACCAATTAGGATCATATTAAAATACTTCTTTCTATCCTCGTAATAATTATATCTTACACTTTGATGGACACGTTGCATGAATACCTATCACCGCCAATCATGGCAAAGGCATCGACTATGACTACCGCAGGCTTTATATGAGCGCCAGATGTCCTATCCTCCTGTCTTGCATCACATCACGCAGGCTTATACAAAACATGATCTACCCTTTGCCTCGATATTGGTATTTCTTTGTCTAATCTGAAACATGGCAAACCTCCATATGTTGCTCCTTTATGACTTGGTGACGGGATGGCGGCCCTTCCTCTATTTGACGGCTGGGACAGCCTATCATATTGCGTGGGGGGGGG
>APFE030715031.1:52122-64142 GCA_000404065.3 Pinus taeda
AAACCTCCATATGTTGCTCCTTTATGACTTGGTGACGGGATGGCGGCCCTTCCTCTATTTGACGGCTGGGACAGCCTATCATATTGCGTGGGGGGGGGGGCGACCTCATTACTCCGCCGGCCACGTGTTAGCTCATCATTCGGAAATGATATGGTACGAAGGTATGATATGGGTTAACGGCATGATAATGCTATTTTTGCAAAGAGTTGTTATTTACAAACTATTTTCATGCATGCTCTGTGTTTTTGCTGCGATTATGTTCTTCGCAACTGGTAATTGCTGTTCCATCTAGATCCTGAAACAGAACCATGGGAGGCAAGGCTATCAGAAGCGAGCCCAGTAAGCTAGAAGTCTCTGAAGCCGCTCGGGCGATCCCAGAAAGGGCAGGATGGCTAACTTATTTTAGCCGCCTGCGTGAATCAAATGAAAATGTGGCCATGGAATTCCTGCAGAATTTGCAGGAAGAACATTCCGTAGTAGGTGGGAAGCAGATAATGGTCACAGAGGAAATAATCGCGGAAGTAACTGGACTACCAGCCTCAGGAACAATATGGACGAGAAAGAAAGAAAGACTGCAAAAGACCATAGAAATTTTCCAAGACAAAGGACAGAATCTGACAGTGAAGGGAAAAGGAGTGCTGCCGGCAACGCTAGGAGAACCTTGGAGCGAACTGGCAAAGGTAGTGCAGAGCTACATCACCTGCGAGGGGCGAAAAGATGTGGTAAGACCGCGTCACCTTAAGATCTTGGCTATGTTAAAAGGAAAATGTTCTGTGAACCTCCCTGCATTGTTAAATTCATTACTACATGATGTCTCTCAATGCCTGAAAAAGGCACACCATGAAGACGCAGTGGTTAGCCACCATGGGCTGATTCGCCTGATAGTGAGCTACAGTCTCACTCAGTAGCAGAGTAACTGGGGGGAGCTTATTACAGCAATATGAGGGGGAGTGGCATTGCCATCCCCAAAGGTTAAGCATCTCGCTAGTACCTCTGAAGCACCTAAGAATCCCAGAGAATCGCCAAAACCCAAGCACCCCTCGGATACACCCGAGCAACCCAAGAAGCGCACGAAATCAGTAAAACGAAAATGTTCCTCTAGAGCATCGGGACATGAAAAGAAACATAAGGAACTGGCGACAGGAGAACGTGCTGCCTCGAAATGTAGGCATTCCTCTGGCACCCCAGAGCAAGCTGAAATACGGAGAAAGGTGGTGGTGGAAGAACAGGTGGCCAGCACACCTGAACAGCCTGAGAGGCATAGGAAGTCAGCTCGGTTGGCAAGGATAAGAGGCAGGCTGGAGAAAATCCAGCTAAGCTTCGACGAGCCGATCAATATAACAGAGGAACCACTAGTACCAGAATAGGAACCCTCGGGGTAAAATGAGGAACAAATTGATAACAGAGCAGAAGCCGAGGAAGGAAATGAACGTTCTGACTCTGAGGCCGAAGCCAACTATCTGGAGGGGGCCACTGAGCAGCCAATTCAGGGGGAAGGGAGTGAACATTCTTACTCTGAGACCAAGGCCAGCCATCTGGAGACAGCCACTGAGCATCCAATTCAGCAGGAAGGAAATGAAAATTCTGACCCAGAGGCCGAGGCCAGCCATCTGGAGACAGCCACAAAATAGCCAAATCAGGAGGAGGAGATGGGACAATTGGGGGATAGCCCTCCATAAGTTCCCATGGGAGAAGAAGAGCTAGCCACCATCTTGGCTAGCCTGGGAGATTATGCTTCACCTTCCAGTCCAGCAGACCCTCCTGAAGGACCCTCCGAGGAAGAAGCGCATGAAAAATTGCATGAAGAAACGGTAGGAGGAGAAAACCCCCCTGTTGTTAATAAGGAAAATGTAAATACCAACCAGGAACAAACCGTTCCCAAGACACCAGGAGAAAACCCACCTGCTGATGTCGCAGAGAATGAAAATGTTTGTCGGGAACAGTCCGTTCCCATAATACCAGAGGAAACCCTCGATGAAAGAGGAGCAGAAATGAGGGCCACTCATGTGCCCACAGCTGAGGCAAGGGAAATTAAGAAATTGAGAAAGAGATAGCAGAGGCTGCTGAACATTATAGCCCAGCTTCGGCAGAAAATTCGAAGTTTGAAAGCCAGTCTGAGAATAAGGAGGACGATAAGAAGAAAAAGAAGAATAAATGTGGCAGTGTACCATCAGATGAGAAGGCAAGGGGCTCATAGGCACTTTGGAGGTCAATACTCCGCTGATAGACCTACGACCGTTCCAACCAGCACTTAGGGACAAAATGCCATTCCATATGGTATGGAACATCAGAATTCTGCCCCTATTGACGTTGAGGAACAGCCTGCTGTTCCAAATAGCCTAGTAGGACCAGCTGTCGTTCCAATCAAGACCGAGCTGCAAGACGACATTCCATTTACAAAGGAGCCATCGTACCCCTTTATTCATGTTAAGAAAGAAAAGGAAAGAAAAGCAGTCCAAACTGAGGCAACCAGGCAGTGAAACATGAAGGTCCAGGTGAGACACCCTGCCTCTGAGAAATCATGGAGAATGGATCCAAAAACTAAGGCCTTGCACCACGATATGAAGTAGGCCCGAGAGGAGGCTGACCAGCTAAGGGAACAAAGGATCCCTCAGGAAAAATACGAGGAGTTGCAGCAGGAAGTTGAGCATTTAAGGGAACAAATGATCCCCCTGGAAAAACATGAAGAACTGCAGCAGCAACTGCGGAACATGAGTCAATCAGAAAGTCAGGCCTTTGAAGGATGGCAGAAGGAACAGGAGAACGTTGCCAAGGTAACACGTCGAATAGACACTGTTATTAAACAATTGGACACTGTCTGTTCGCTGTATGATGATGTTTTGACTTGCAGAGCCCCTCCAAAGAATTATGCTTTATTTCTCCTTGAAAGATACTTAAGACTGAAGATAAAATCCATCAGGGCAGGTGCCCCCATTCAGATTAATACTGTTAACGATTTTATTGATTGTTGTAAACATTATGGGGTTAAGGTCCAACGGTCCCTATGTGAGTTCTATCTGCACAATATGGTGCCGGAGCAGGAAACCGATTTAAACCCTGGCCCTTTTGTGGGAGATGTACAGCTACAAGCCTTTGTTTCATTAGGGGTCAACCAGTTGAAGATGCTCAAGGCCTACAATGCCTTCCAGAGGCAGGAGAACAACCTAGATCTATGGGTCAGGGCTGAGCCTAGAGACCCCGTTCAACTATAGCAATCACACAAACGCCTTATGAGAACCCCAGGTGTCATGGAACTGCTAGGGCCCATGCATGAGGGTTTGATCCGAAATAGCTTGGAATACTTTCTGGCTATTAAGGATTCTGCCCTGGAGTATGCCAAATTCCGCTATCGGATTTCTACCCCAAACATCCAGCTCAAGGAGCCATTCAAGTACGATAATTTTTAGCTGGTTTCTAAACGGTTGGCCCTTTACGGCTAGCACATTCTGCGTGCTGGGCCGTCTTGGTTAGGATACCAGTTCCATAGACCAATTATTTGGCACCCTGCACCTGGGTACCAGGCCTTGTACGATATGCCTGCAGATCAATTGAACCAATTCTTTGATAATTTGGTTGCTCACCATGGCTGCAGACCTCCTCATGAAGTGCCCTCTCCCGCCTATTCTCTTATAGCTCTCCATGTTAATTATAACGTTTTCATGAGGCCATGAAACAAAGTAAGTTGGGGGGTGTGTAGAGCATTGGAAAGGTATGTTTTAACACATAACTTAGTGGTGTTTCAAGCAATAGCTGTAACCTTTTCTTTATTATACAATAGGGAGAATGCAATGAGTATGAATACAAATGATCCAATCACTGAAAGTATCTTTTTTTACGCAGGAAAGGACAAAAGTAAGAAGGCGCGGTGCTAAACAAGAGTCCCATGAACAAATAACGGCTGTCCCCCTAATTCCGAATAAAGTCCAGACCAGGGCGAGTAAATTAAGGCAGATCAATCCGGGATGAGATGAAGGACTGTCAGTTCGAAAGACTAGGAAGAAAAAAGTAAGGAGTTAACTATTTAACAGATCCCTCAGGATCTTTGATCCTGAGGGATCGTTACGTTTAATTATTTTGTTGTTTAGTTAACTCCACCATTACTTGTATAAGAAGGGGCGGCATCGAAGACTTAAGGGATGTCGGGAATATTTTGTGTTCTTACTTTCTATTTATAAGCTACACTATTGGTCACACTCAGACTCTCAAGTCTCTTTGAGACTTATTTTTGCTGTACTATCATTGATGCGTTAATATAATATATTTGGTGTTATTTTCCCTTTGCATCTGAAGTAAGTTACGGCGGTGTACCATTGAGAGCTAAGGGCCCGGCTCCAACGGACACTGGCTGATTGTATCATTACAGTTTGGCTTCATATGGTTTGTTTACTGTTTTCTATAATCTGATATACGTACATGCTGTTCCATACTTGTTTATCAATAGTTTTCCTTTTGTAAATCTTTGTAACGAGTTTACAGCATATTTCCAGAATTGATCACATAACATTGTTCTAAGTTGTTCACTTCCGTTACAGACTTTATAGGTGGAATGTTTCAGCTACATACGGTTGGAGTAATGGACTATTTGTAATCGTTTCAGATTATGTTTGTATATGATTGACGTTTCCTGTTTATGGTGATTTGTTGTTCCATTTGATTAACTGTCTACTTGTACAAAAGATTGCTCTTTATTTGTATGTAAGTTGATGCCAAGAATTGAGAGTGTTGAACTCGCGAGATTTAGTTTCTTTACTGTTGTTCCTTTTTATTGCTGTTCCATTTCCGAGTTTCTGTTCCATTTCTGAATTGCTGTTCCATTTCTGAATTGTTGTTCCATTCTGCTTTCTTGGTGTTCCTTTTTACTTGCATTCATTGGTATTGTGTGGGAGGAGGATCAAGGCTGTCGTGAGACACAACAGATGCTATTATGCTCCCAGATCCATGATCCATAGTCTAATTTCTTTTCCTTCATTAGTTTCTAAAGGGATGGGTTACTGCTTCTGTACCCTTGACTAACAAAGTTGCCGTGTGTGATTTCTTTATGCAGAAGTAATTTAGCATAGCTTAGCATCCATTTACTCTTGTATTTCTTAGATCTACACTACGAAGCATTACTCTGACAAATAGCCTCAAATTGAGATACCCTTCGCAATAACAAAAACGTTCCCGGATTGACTTGTAATGTGAGATAACTAGAGGTGAAAAAGACCCTTGTTACAGCTCTACAAGGATCAAGAACTTGAGATTCCTACCTCTCAACAACCAATAACACAATATATCCTACCAAGTTAACACAAATCTATGTTAGTTTATTGTTATTTAAATATCATAAGTAAAATGACTAATCCAACTTTCCCAAGACACATCTTTATTTTTAAACTTTTTAAAATGCCAAGGCATCATCCCTAGAGAAACGAACCTAGAGTAATTTATTGTTATTTAAATATAACAACTAAAATAAATAATTCATCCCTGCCAAGACATGGCTTTATTCTTCATTGGATTAAAATACCATCACATTATCCCTAGACAGGCCTAGAGCACCTCTTTTCTCTATGTGCAATAGAAAAACAAGAAATGATCCTACAAAACCTCCCTTGTTCATATGAAATAACAAATTCAATAAGAAATTAAACCGCTTGCTTAAGACAATACAGGTTTTAACTATTTTTAAAAGGAACAACATAAAGAAACTATAAGAGAAATTCTCTTTAACGTTTTCTTAGTAGAAGAATAACGAAATGCCTTTATAATATGGACTATATGGAGATCTTCCAACTATTTTTTGTTTATGACAACATAGCTACAAAGTTTGGCATAGTGAATAAATATTATGGATCCAGACCTTCAACCATGTAATTTCAAAAAACAATTACTGAAATTGTATCAGAGTAGAAGTTAAAAGGCATGAGTTTCACAAAAAGAAAGTCATTTTTATTTCACATAGAAGATTTTTTTGCTGTTGTAGAAGAACAACATGAAATTAATTGAGCAGTGCGTGGAAACCCTGAAACGGAAGGTTATGATTTCTGAGATGGTAAGCATATATTTATTGCAAGACTTAAAAAAGATGAAGATACCAAAATTAAGGATATCCGTGACTGCGATGCTAACTGATGCGACAACTCGCCATCATCCATCATGTTAAATCCTTTAGAAGGATAGGAAAGGAAAGAAACACATACATTTTTGTATATCAGACTCTTGGTTTAATCATTCCAAAACAAACATTTGGCATAGCATGCATTTGGCAGATTGCACAAAAATGACTGGAATGACCTTCTAGCTTATGGACAGCTACCAATTAGTTGCAAAACCTATAGCTGATGGGTATGACTAGTTAGAACTAACTATTTATTGGAACTGGATGTTGTGACGAAACAAGAAAGATTGAATTTGAAGTCACAAGACTAGCAAGTGAACTTGGTGACTCACAGTCAAAGGTGATGCAACTCAAGGAAGATGCGAGAACAATAGAAGGGAACGACCAAAAACTATCTAGCACTAAAATAAAGATGAGAAGCATTGCAAGAACAACTCACAATTTACGAGTTGAAGATAAAAGAAGTAGAAGAAAATTTCATCCTGCAATCCCAACTTCTCCACGGAGAGATGAACCAGGAAAACTGCATAATTGAGGATGAATTGTTTCGTGCACATAATCACTAATATAACAAGAAACAAATAATGAAAGAGAACAAAACAATGAAAATGATAAATCCTAACTCTCCATTTTCATTCCTTCCCCATTAAATAATGACCACATACATAACTTTTCTCATAAGACGGATGGGAAATAGAGGAATAAGCTCCATGATCAAGTTTCTCCATTGAATCCTGGATGCGGGTGCCTGCGGTGAGAATTAAACTGACGGGACAGGGGCTGGGCAAGGTAGAACGCCACCTGCCTGACCAGTACAAGGAATGTAAAGAGGATACGACATCTGGCGCACGACATAAGCGTATGGATGGGTATTTGAGATTTCAATACAAACGGTTCAGATCGCACACCAGGTTTAGAGTGATGGAAACCACTTCCGCACGCACCAGCCTGCAGCAGAAGGCAAGAACCATCAATGCAGCAGTAATGGGAGGAGCCTCCTGAGGCATGACATAGAATGATAAGGCCAGGGGAGGGCCTGGGGAGATGGAAACTTCACTGGTTTATCTGCTCTTCCCGCTTGCAACGAATTCTAGCGCGCCTGAGGGGAAACAGGTTCTTGTGTCACTGGGCTCGGCCCTCTCAGCGAAGCTAAATATTCTCCTACCCACATTTCTTTTCGGTGTTTCATACTATTGTTTTCACTTACATATCTCAGTAACTCATCTCTTTGTCTGGTCATTGGTTTCGAATACAAGCAGGGATTTCTCTGAACCAGGTTTGGCACACCAGGAGGGCGGGTTCAAGATCAGCAAAGGAGGCTCGATTAGAAGGAAAAGCTACTGCCAACAGTTGGTTAGTGCTCTGCTGCTGCATTCCTGGACCTTGGCTGTCGTCATTGTCAAGATGCCTCATCTGAGACCAAGGATGGGCTACCTTAAAGGGCAGCCGAGGAGTGCTCCAACTGAACAGACCCAGGATCATTGCCTATTTCACGGTGGTTTTTCAGGAAGAAAGCCAAGCAGAAGATATAAGGATACAGTCAGGGAATTCAAGGGCAATCCCGGCTACCTCTTCTTCATTACAGTTGAATGTTGAAAATGCTCCTCGGAAGGCAGAAAATGAACAGACGGGCAGAGCTCAGGAAGCGATGATGGTTGACCCGAATCCCACTGCTCAGAACGCGACTCAAGCAGAGGATTTGCCAGACATGGGCTGGTGTCGTATCATAGAAGAGCCCCCTGATGATTAGCTCGTCCACCCATGCCTCTTTTTTTGGCAGTGTGCCCCTCACCACTGGGCATGATTGTAAGGCGAATAGTTTTTGGGATCTTTGGTGTTTCTTAGTTTTTTGGAGTTTTTGCACTGTCATATGTATTACAGATCGGTCCCCTGCGTGGGATGTAAAATTTGACAGTTTTCAAATATGTTTGTTTTGGACAGTTCTGTCTCCTATAGGAGCAGAGTTCTTGACTTCGATCATGATGTAAATTTACCTTTACCCTGTTAATATAATAGAAATAGTCTTATGTAGAAAAAAAAAGTTTCTCCAGTGAAATAGGTGAAAAGATTTAGCAAAATCCTTTGATTCACACTTCAAAAATTGGATATATCTCCACTGAGAGCATGTCAACAGTAGATTTTTTGACAATGCTTCAATTATATAATCTTTCATATTCCATCATGTGTTAGACTTTAAACAAATGTTGAACTATTGGTCATACATAATCAATGGAAACAAAATAGAAGATCAGATCCTTGCTATTATAGTACCTCGGAATTTTTTTTTTTTTTTTTTTTTTTTTTTTTTTAAATAGATACCTAGCTATGCCATTTCACTGAGACCAAACAACATCAACATAAAATTTCCTCATCATGGAATATTTTTCAAAAAGGTTAGACCCATTGAAAACATATTGTGAAAACGTTTGGAAGAGCTTAGAGTAGATGTGGGCAAAATACCTAGCTAGAGGTGTGATATTTTATTACTAGGACATGAGTTCACTAATTTTGCTTAAAGGTTTTAAGATCCAAATTAGTAGTGCGTATGCTTGCCATGATTTACACTGCATACTCAGTGTTTTGAAGATGAGATTAAGGTCTCTGAAGATAAGCTTAATGCTCTTACATCTTCCAAGATGAGGTCAAGGTCTTTAAAGATAAGATTAATGCTGTGACATCTTTTCTGGAGCAAGCTTCGGTAAGGAATGAAGAGATGGAGTAGAAGTTGAAGTCGATTCAAGGTAGCTCCTAAGAAAATGAGTTACAAGCTAGTGCCTCGAGGCAAAGACACCTTGAGATTGGATATTTAATTGCCATTTCTCAAGGTAAGGAGAAGGAGACTACAAAGAAGTCAACAGAATTGGTATCACTACTGAAATGGGAAGATAAAAGGAGTTCTGAGCTCAAAGAATAGTTAACGTTGGCACAAACAAAGTGTAGTGAGGTTGAATATGAAGGAAAACAATTTTCTAAGAAGGCATATGAACTCGAGTGAAGCTTGAGGACAGTTTAATAGAAGTTGAAGCGACTTTGGCACAACTTAATGATGAAATATTTCAACTTGAGGAGTCAAATACACATATGAAAACTGAGGTCAAAGTATCTGAATATAGGATTAGTGCTTTGACATCTTCATTAGAGAAATATTCAACCAAGAATGAAGAGTTGGAACAAAAGTCAAAGTCCATTCAAGATAGTAAAAGAACCAAGCAAGAGAAATAAATGAGGAAAATACTTTGAGAAAGATTGGGGTGCAAACAAGCTAGAAAGTGAAAGCGAGGCTCAAGAAGAAGATTCTGTAGAAACAAAAAATAAAGAAGAAATTAATTTCATGAATGTATTTAATTACTACATCCAAGCTCTATTTATTTTCATTCGATTACTCATGAGAGATTTTAATTGTATAATAGACATCAGATTTCAATACAATTCAGAAGAAGCGAAAGGTCGTCCTCCGTACTACTGGAGCTAAGTAAAAGGAGGAGAAATGTAAGTTGATCATTCAATAGTTATAAGAGTATCATGATTTCTATCTCGTCCTTTTGAAACCCTTTGAAACCCCTAGAGCCCAGATGGAGATTATAATATGATATAAAGTAAACAGTAAAAACAACAATAAATCAAACTGTGAACTGTAACATTAGGTATCTAAACATAAGAGGAACCCATAAATATATTCAACTCTTGAAATTGTAACACACACAGATGTTAAGCTCCATTAATTTTTAAAAATTGTTACCTACAGTTATGGAACTAAACTGCAGTCTTTCCTTAATTTTTGGAAACCAACTGCAGTAATTTCCTTAAATTAAGGAAATCAACTGCAGTTAATTAATTTTTGGTTGGAGCTTCTGAGGGTCCATTACATCTGAGTCTCACCTTTGATCTGTGGACACCTGACACATGCCATTAGAGCTTGATTTAAGCTTGCTATAAATTCATCTGTTTGGTCCCCAAGCTTGCATCTCAATCCCCTTCAGTTGTTTACACCATCTAGCTGAGAGAGCATAGCTTGGAAGTGCCTTCAGATTTTCTGTGATTCTTCGTTTTGCTTGGATTGAAGCTGGAGTGTTGTTTCAGTAAATAAAGCAAGTGGACTGTGGTTTGCAGCAAGAGCGTTATCAATGGCTGGAGGTAATCCTGGGCGTCTAAAGTTTCATTTTATAGATTCTTTAATTCCGCATATAGAATCACTGTTGTAGGATTTTTAACATTGGTATCGAAGCTTACATTTATCTCTGCCTTGGTATAGATTTAGTTTAAATTTCCTTCTGATTGATGTGATTGTATCCCTCTAAGTAGCTGTTTGCGTAAGCCATTTTCGAAATTCAGAATTGGGATTTCTTTCAACATCAATCTATTACTGTTTACCAAATCCTTGGATGCAAAATTCAGCATTTTCTGCCACAATGTTTAAAATTATAATACAAACCCATCTGTAAACCCTCGGAAGGGTACACTGATTCACATCGGATACGATTACGCATACCCTTCTAAGTTCTGAGCAGCAAATGTAAATCACACCATATAAATGGTATGTTAGAATGGGTTGTATTTATTTAACAGTCATTAAAAGGGTTTTACCAATACTGATTTGTTCACACTGCCCCCAATATTTGTTTGACGAGTATTTTTTCTCTATTGATTTGGATTCCTCGTGATTATCACCCAGAACATTTTTTCTAGTTGTCTTTAAAAATGCGACATTGGCATTATTCAACATCTTCAACAGTGGTACTATTTATTGCAATAACTGCCATGGGCAATAGATTCACTAGATTACGTTGTTGAATCCGTGTATCCATGTTGGCCTTTGACAATATAAGACAGACTTAAAAAATTGAGGTTGCTGGCAACAAAGCGTAATATTATACGCCTATTTCACTTTGTCTAGTGAAAGGATTCTGGGTATGACCACACTGCTCTCTAACTAAACTCTGTAGATTAATCTTTTAATTTTAAGTTTCTATTACAGATCAGACCTCCTGTTTAGTTGTTGATGGTCCCCATCAACTCTTTCTTGGTTGAGGTGGGTGGGGTTGGTTTTCATTTGAAACTACTCTCCTACAAAAATGACTATATTTTCTAGAAGCTCAGTCTTGAAGACTTCAGCTGTTCTCACCTTGAAACAACAGAAATATTGACCGTAAATAGCTTCATCCTTGTAAACACGTAAACATGAATTTGGTATTTATTTTTCATAGAAATTAAATACATATGCAATTAAAAAACAATGAAGTATTTCTCATGGATTTTTTTTTGTTTTTTTCTCCCAAATATTCTGGATACTCAAAGTATGTTCCTTGGGCTTAACAAATGTGCATCTTTTTCAAACTTGGCTATTTACGATTATAATTGCAAAAGTTGACATGGATATCAGTTTATGACACTGGTTTGGACCAAGTTTAATCCTGTTTATATCTAAATAAATAACTTGAGATATATCTTATATATAATATATATATATATATTATATTTATATATTATTATATATATATATTTTTATAAACTTAAGGACGAAGCCTGTAGTCAAGCCAGCTAGCCTTCGAACTGCATTTGCTATGCAAGTGCAAAGTAGATCAATGCTGCTTCAGTCAATCGCCGGGTTTTGTTTATAAATTGAACAATCGATTTGCAGTCATTTATGGTAATGCTGACTGCCTTAAACTTTAATTTTGATTTTGTGAAGAATTATTACTGTTGTTTACCGTAATGCTGGAGTTTATATGGAATTTATTTAAAATGTCATTTTGACATACTCTTTTCAGTAAACATTATTTTTACTGGTTAAATTTTTGTTTATGCCATTTATGTAAAGAATAATGTCTAGTGATCTATATAGTTTTAATTAATTAGAGAATAGCCACAACATCTTTAATTAATTAAAATTATATATTTTGATTGGTTAGATCACATAAAG